>SDVV010044619.1:0-10139 GCA_016164225.1 Gammarus roeselii
TATATATATAACAATTAATTTTGATCATGATTGCCGAAACACATTTATATGGCAGAGCAAATTGACACTCTACATACAACGCGTCAATTTAACCAGGACAAGATGGGTATCCCAAACCTATACGGAGCACGACGAACCACTCTTTATCACGATCTCAGGGCACAGAACTGAACTGCCTTATTTTGCTCCTCAAATATATATTAGTTATTTTCCGAAAAAAAAACGCCTTTGCTTCAACCGGCAAGTGCTCTCTTGGCCCTTAGATACCGGATGCCTTGTAGTTGATGTCCAATTTAACCAAACAGTTCAATCGACCTCTCACCGACTTAGTTTAAGAGGTAATGCATACAGAGTCGAGCCGTATGCACTCGTTTAAAACTACCACCAAATGTTTCCCATCGATGTTGTACGTGTAAAACTACAATCAAAATACCAAATACGTGCAATACTACAATCAAAATACTAAATCTTAACTAGTGACATGCATAATAAAGGGTGTTAACCAACTACTTTATAACTACCTCCCGGTTTAGCGGGAGCGAACTTCTAATGGGGCTCTAATAGGGGCAAGCTGTCCTGTCGTCTTCCCTATCAGTCGAGGCGATTTGCCATGCGCGCGCTTGACCGATATGTCCCGATCCTAACGACTCATATATGCAGCCGGCTTGTACTGCATATAATTTGTTTTTTCCTTCTTGGGTACTGCTCCAATAAAATTTCCCCGAACATTCGTTTCTCTCCTGACTTCCGTTTACTTACACTTATTTTCGGTCTAAACAGCTCACTTCCCCTTCCGCTGAAATTTCTCCATTTCATAAAAGGAGAGAAACTTCCCTTCAAGACCACATAAACATCATACATATCCCACAATTTTCCACTCGCTTGCGTACTGCTTTGTTCCCTCTCGCTATGCTCTCTGTTGCGTTGGTTATCGAAGGAGCTTGACTACAGCGTGCTACTAATCAAAGGATCATAAGCTTTTCCAATCCATGTACGTCTGGATGGAAAAGCCCTTACACAGCTTACGTTACCTCTGACGTTTTGTCATGTTTCCAAGTTTTACTCCATATCACGATGCATCTTGTCTAAAAGGCATGCGATGGCACTGCCATTTCAGGTTAACGGCTGCAAGTGCAGCGTTTACTGTTGTCGCCTTGCTTTGATTGTGACATCTGGAAATTATTAATCAGTACGGAGGTTGACAGATGTCGTCGGTGTTTCCCCATAAATATTCCGTTTAGAATATTTACTAGTACGGAAAGTTACAAGCTCGATCGATGCCAGGGCTTCCCCGATAATATTTCGTTTGCCTTCCTTCGCCGGTGCCTTAATAGTGCATATGCTTATGACCTCAGTGTCCACAAAGGTGCGTACTCATATTCTGAGATTTATAGGTCACAAAATCAAAGAAAAGGGAGAAATTTTTCTTTCGAAGGGTCATATATACATCCTGCGCAGCCCATAATTTTCCCCACGCTTGTGTACTGCCTCCTTCCTTCTTTCTAGGTTCTATGGTGTGTTTGGTGCTCGAGGGAAGCTAGGCTACGTCCTGACACTGACCGAAGGACCATGAACTATCTACTCCATGTACGTCTGGGTGAGAAAGTCCTTGCATAGTTTACGTTTCCTCTGACGTTTTGACATGTTTCCATGTTTAATCCGTCAATATTCGGTACGGCAAATGCAGGTACCCTTGACCAATTTGCTATAGCAAATTTCCCGTGTCAAGACGCATCATATCGAAATGCAGGCGAATGGCACTGCCATTTCAGATCAACGGCTGCCTAATCAACTTTTACTGTCTTTGCTTCGTTTATTTTACAGTGTTTCGAACATTCCTAGGACGGAAGTTCCCAGATTTCGATCAGTGTTTCCCCAGAAAGATGTTTCATTTACCTACCCTCACCGTTGCATTAATTTTCCCAAGTTCATTAATTTTAGTGTTCACAAGGTTGCGTACTCATGTTATGAGTTGGTGTCTCGCCTGCGCTGGTATCTTAAAATTTACAATTATCTCATAACTAAATACGTTTATAAATGGTATGGCCCTGCGTGTTCTTACATGACGAGTTTCCGTAGCTCAACATACCCGAATGCCTAAAATTGCTGTTACTTACATTATCTACATTTGGAAAGCTTGGAGGACTGGCTTCCGTTCATAAGTGTAGTGTTTTTTGTGTTTTTGTTAGTCGCTTTTCCTCCTTCCCTTTATACTCACTCTGCAGTAGATTTTACCTACGCCTCAGGTTATATCTGACTGCAGTTTTGTTGCTGCTTGTTTGCTGCTCCCCCGGTTGTTCTGCTTCGTTCCCTTCGTTAGTTGGGCCGTCGTCCAGTGTGTCCGTCTCCTCTTCATTTAGTTGGATGGGATAAGGGTCGTTTCTAATTTGAGCGTACTTGCATCGATGAAGCTGCGCGTATTGCTCTCGAGACTTCTTGTACAGATGCTTAATGCGCGCGTTCGTTCGCGTTGATTCCAATACGCGGTAGGGTCCGGTATGTTTCGGAGGTCATTGGTTGTTATGATCTGCATCCTGTCTCTCATTTCATACGAACACTAACATCCGCGGTTGCAACTTTTCGCTATTGACGACTTTGTCTCGCCTTTTGGCAATCCTTTTGTGCGCCTGTTTGATCAGTCCTCTGACCACCTATAACGCTGAATACATGCTCGCCGTCATTTCTGATGCGTAATTCTCCCCATGGTATAATCGATCCTTGGAGAGGTAAACAAGTTGCTGAATGGCATGTACGCGTCGCGGCCAAGGAATAGGTGGAAAGGTGTGTTTTCCACCACCGTGTGATACGTGGTATCCATGGCCTGTGTGACGTATGGGAGATTCTTTTCACATGACATTTGGTCGTTCGAAGCCATTTGCGATAGGATGTTTTTCAGGGTGCGATGTGTCACTTCAACAGCTCCGTTTCCTTGAGGGATAAATGCTGTCGTGGTTCGACTTATGGTTCCGAGTCTCTTGCACACATCCTGAAATAGTGCGGACGTCACCTCGGTCCCTCGGTCTGAAACCAAGTTCTAGATGGCCCCGTATGTGGTCACGAATTACAGGAACCTTTCTGTCACTTCCTGGGTTGATTTACTGCGAGGGGATACGTCACCAGATATTTCGTCAGGTGATCTACCATCGTTAAAACGTGGCAGTAATATTGATCCCATGCGCGTTTCCATATGTGCAGGTTACCTTGATGTTCTCCTATCTCGGAGTCGTGCACCATGGTTAAGGCATATTTCTTTAGTGATACAGGAATGACGATCGTTTCGTATGTTTTGTGCGGTTTCCTCATGACCACTCGTTTTTTGAGTAAACCCTTTTCAACGAAAAAATCTGAGTCGGTCGCCCATTTGGGGATATCTTCGTCTACTTCCCCACCGAGGAACCTCTGAATCGGACCACATGTATTGTTTTGACCTTGTTCGGCGATAACGTTGTCTCTTGTTAGCTTTTCCTGAGCGGTCGTGATGCTGACTTCTTCGGCTTCGCCTTCTTCTGTGGTGACAAAATCTTCCTCGCTTTCTTCGTTGTTATCCTCTTTCGGGCCAAGGGTTCCTGGACAGAGCGTCAGGTACATGGTGTAGGCGGCTCTCCTTGGATTCCACCTCATAATCGTATTGGCTTAGACACAAGGCCCACCGTGCCAGACAAGTATTGTTACTGTTCTTAAATTGGAAAATGCTTTGGAGTGCCATGTGATCCGTTATCACATTGAACTTACGTTCGGCCAAGTACGGATGAAAGTGTCTCACGCTGTCAACCACCGCGAGCGCTTCTAATTCGGGGACTGCCTACCTCCCTTCTGCGCCTTGTAGCTTGCGTGAGTAATACGCTACCGGGAAATCGACTTCGTCATGCTTTTGATTGAGGACCTGTGATGCTTCTGTATGCAATAAGAAGTCCTTGGTGTAGTCTGGAGCATGCAACACTGGGGCATTAGTTATTTTGTACTTTGGTGTACCGTCCACACGAACTTGATATTTTTCTTGGTCATGTGGGTTAATGATGCTGCTGTTTCCGATAAACTTGGAATAAACCGGCCGTAAAACCCTACCATTCCTAGAAATTGCTTGCTTTTCCTTGCAGTAGTTGGTCTAGCGTATTTCTGCATGGACTCGATGTTGGTTTTGGTTGGCCGGGCTCCGTCTCGATCAATTATGTGCTCTAGGAATTTTATTTTGGTTGTAAGGAAAATACATTTTTTTAAATCCGATTTTCATTCCTGCTTGTTGAAAGTCCTTCAAGATCTCCTCTAAGCGTTCAAGGTGTTTCTCCACAGTTTCAGCGTACATGCAGATGTCGCCTTGAAAGGCCATTGCGTAGTTTTCCTGACCGAGATGTCGCTTCAAGATGGCGCACGCCGTCCTGCGGTATTTAAAGCCGCTTCCCGACCCTCCCATCGGCATTCGTATGTAGTCGTAATGTTCCGACTCGGCTGCGGACGCGGTAAACTTACGGCTCTCTTCGCTCGATGAAACTTGGTGGAATGCTGACGCACGATCGATTATGCTATAAATAGCATTTCCTCTCATTTGCTCCACTGAGTTTATTATGTTAGGAATAGTGAACTTTTCCTTATCTGGAACAGCGCTCAAACAGCGGTAATCGATTACGATACTTGCCGAGCAGTTCGGTTTCTTTACGATCACAACGGGAGCACTCCAGGGTGACGTTGATTCCTGGATTATCCCGGCTTTACCCATTTTCGCGACATATTCTTCGAGTATTCATTAATGCGCGAATAGCAAGCGCCATTGCTTCACGTTTATCGAGGTCTCGTTCGTTACTCGGATGTGGTGCTCGTAGTCTACTAGATGCCCGATATCTGTATCCGAAGCAGTAATTGTGCTCTTATATTTCCACAATAATTGCTTCAACTTGTTGCCGGTGTCCGGGTCAACGTTGCTAACATCCACGTTGTCAATTTGCATGGCGATGGCGGCGTCTTTGTCGTCTTCTTGATTGGAGTGCTCCCGATATTCTCGCTATCGTTGCAAAAGAGAACAGTTTTGACTTCCTCTTCCTCGTGGAGTCCGTGTATCCTTGCCATCCTGGTCCCTCCTCGCAATGTAAGTGGGCGATCGTTGAAGTTGGCATATACTATGTGCACGCAATGATCCTTGACCACGCACACCGTACTCGCCGCAGCCCCGTCGTATCTCGTGAATGACACCGCTATAACTGTCCGTCTTTCCAAGGAAGCGGGGGCTTGCAATCGGATAACAATTGCAGTGCCGGGGGGCACGCGCGTGTCGATGGGCACTCTACCAATGAACTCGGTGATTGGTCTCTCGCTGATGGTCATAGTACTTTCGGCATCAACGTTTTTGTTTGTGAAGGGATGCAAATTGCAGGCGATTATGACTCCCTTCCTTTGATAATCGATTGTGGCGTGCAGTTGTCCCATTGAATCGAAATCCAATAACAAATTTCCGGAGAATCTGCTAGTATTGATTATGTATGCGTAGCCTTCCACATCACCTTCGAGGGTTGATACGCATATCTTTATTTTTCGTCCAATTTTCTTCCGAGAGTCCGTCAAAGTTTTGATCACCTTTTCGGAAGGCTCGATGATGCTTCCTCGCTTGACTAACTCGTTGGCGGAACTGGCCTTTATAATGGTCAGACTTAATCCAGAGTCTATTAATGCGCACAAATTAATTCCATTGATATTCAAAATCGTCGTTGGTACCCTACCTATTCCTAACGCGCGATTGCATGGGGTAGGGTTCGCTAGATTTTTCCTTATGAGTAGGACATTGCCTTGCCATGTTGTTTTCACCAGCACATTAGAAGCACTTGATGATAGCACCACTGGGTCTGGAAGGAGGATATGGGCTGTGGCGCGGGGCAGTGCGATAACCATTGTGGCGGGCGGGGCTGTATTGGTGGCGCGTGGCCTCTCCCGTGTGGCAATATCGTGGTCGCAAGTAGGATCGCGAGTCTGGTTGGAGGGGGCACGCTCAGGTCTTGGGCAACAATTGCCTGCCGTTCCGCGTACGCTGGGTACGGGTTTTGAGTCGGCACGTTAACTTGGTGAGGGGCCGGCGTACCCACTCTGTTGGCTTCCTGATATTTGTCTGCTTAATCGCGGAAAGTTCTGTTTCGGCCGCTACGCCGAAAGCTCTGGCGCTGTTCCACGTGCATACCGCTTTGCCCTGTCTCTACTGGCGCAGTTTTGTCTGTTTTTCCCGCTGGTGTGGGGTCTCGACTCAGTTTGCTATCGATGGGTTGTAATCTCGATATTGTCTCGTTTTCAGCGCGGCATGATTCCACTATCAGCTCTTCAATGGTCAACGGTTTGAAGGAGCGCTTACAACAGCTTGATATACGCTCGTTCAATCGAGGAATCAATATCGCGATGAGGACCTCGTCGTGGTGGTTTCCATGCTTTGTCCTAAACGTTTTTGCTTGCTCCTTGATATATTCGTGCGCCGTTTGTCCCTTAAGCTGCCTGCGTTCATTCACGTCCGCGATAGCGGGAGTAGAGTGCTTCTTACCCGATTCGTCCAGGAAGAACTTGATCCACTCCATCGCGTCGGTAAAGCTCGTGAATGCAAGTTCCATGAATTTTACCTTTGCCTCCCCGCTAAGTGAAGCTTGCATAAGGCGTTGACTGTCATATTCGTTCCCGAACAAGGCTGTTATGTTGGTGAGCTGCTCAACATATGCGCTACAGTCCTACTTGGCATCGCCTACTGCCTTAATTCGATCAGCACAGGTGAAGATGTCCGCTATCGTCATATGTGGGGTGCGGCGCTCGACATGAGGGGGGGGGGGTGTTGAACGCTGGCCGGTATTGACAGGACGTCGCCTTTATTGGAAACCGATGGATAAGTCGAATTTAGGTTCGACCAGAGATAGTCAGGCCATCTGGATTGGACCGGGTCAACCTCGTCTGCCGGCGTCAAATCCCCTATCTCGTTGACCACGGACTGGGCTGCAGCATGCCGGGTTGGGCGCATAGGAAGGGTCGGTATGGAGTTAGTCCCCTGTATCAATCATTGGGCTCCCCTCTCATTTTCAATTGTCGGCGTGGTCACCAACTCAGTGGGAGCGGTGATACATGGGGCAGGGTTGGCCATAGAAGGCGGGGGTGTCGCAAGCCACTGACCGACATCATGTGGCGATACCAGGTACAGCGCGTATTGAACTGCCGTGGCTTGCCTGACTGGTGCGGTTTGCCTTTGGGGGCAACAATCATGGGTTTCGGGGGGGTGACTTTAAGACATGTGGTTGAGCCATATTGGCGGGTGTCAAAGATTGACGGGAGGACGTCTCTCCTACCGGGGTACTTAGCGTCGTGGGTGCCTGCGTAACTGATGCTGCGCTAACCAACTTCGCCTTCTGCCTCGAGCTGGCTCGCGTGCCGACCTTCTTCCCAGGAGCCATTTATTACGATCGCACAGTTTCGGAATCTATCAACCAACACCGTGCAGTGCTATTGCGTGCAAAATCATGTTCGCCGCAACGATGCCTCTATGCAACACTCACATGCACACTCCTCACACATAAACACGTTGGGGCTCGTCATTACACATTCCCGTTTGACACTGCGCGCGGTGATATGCGTGTACCGGCCAAATACCCGGGACATCCTCCTATATCAAATTTTCCCAAAACCCTACCTTTGTAAATAGAAAATGTCAAGTGGCAAATATAACAAATATTGGTTATCTAGATACTCGGAACTGGCTCTCGATCCACCAAGGCACGTGCGAACGCCAGAAACCAAGAATTTTTTAAGGCTCTAATCGGTAGCGCTTAGTCACACAGAAAGAAAATGGAAAAGCATGAAGGCACCCATGCATGAAGACTGAACTCCACTATTAACTTCCATGTAAACAGTAGTAGAAGGGCTACATGACCACTGTTGGCTACATCTCACAGCAAAATGTTAGAACTCATGAAATTTAAGCAGGAAAATGATATCACAAAGCACCGAAATTTGCAAAATTTAACACAAATTTGCCGGTCATGTACGCTCTTAGTTCGGAATAATATAAGCACAAGCTCAGAAATAATCAACTCCGAATAAGCAAAATAAGGTCCGCCAAATACACAAAATCATGCGGTAATTATGTGAACAGACCCATTGTATAAAACACATCACAAAAAGGAAAATAATTAAAATCAAGAAAATGAGTTCCTCACAAAATAATGCATTAACACCTCACAGTCATATACACATAAAATAACAATTGAAAATTTAAATAATGGAAATAAGATCCACACAATAAAATGCACTGCAGTTAGTTAAAATTTCCATAAATTATGCTGCAATTCATGCGAACTAGACAAAATAATATGAAACCAGTCCAACCAATGAGACCAGAAAATATAACCATGGAAAATAATATCACATAATAAGCCATTGAATTCCCAACGTCACATTTCGTATAGAAAATTCAAGAATTAAAATGGGAAACAAAAGTCTCACAGAGACATAACACACTGAAATTCGAGAGGTCCCGCACCGCTCAGCCGAACTTCACGTGAACGAAATTTACTGAAAAAGGGCAAAATCACAGCAAGCCCCGTTATCACTCACCGTTACGCGAGTAAATGGGACCGGCTTGGAACGGTTTATCTGCTCCTGACCTGCTACTCAGAATGGGTCTCAACGCTGGCATGAGCCCGCTAGATTTAGATACACATGCCCATCAATGTACAGTCACTCCGAAAATGAGCTCCCTTACACGCTATTACGCAAATATGACAGGAAATGTCTGGAACTGGTTTATTGGTGGTAGCCCTTTACCCACCAAGGGTCTATTGTTGATACGAAGATGAAAGAGATGTGTAACACGGGTCATGCATAATTACGATACATTCCAAAAGACGTAATTATTGTTCGCGGCGGCAGAGGCCACAACAGCAGCAATTTTACAATACAATCCTAAACACATGAATATGCCTGCACCACGTACATCCAGTCACTGCCACGTGTGGGGTTTCTACATAAAATACATAAGCAATGAGATTTAAACATAATAAGAAAACAATGTGCATCTGGTAATGCCGACCAGTTCAGACAACACCCAACATTATTTTTTTTTGCCACTAGGCCATGCATGAATTGTTAATGTCACCACCTTTATCTCCCAACATTAAATAATAATGGTACTCATCTATACCGCAGGCACAGGGAATATTGGTTCGCGGAGTCCAATACATGAACTCTGCGGTGACAGTCCAAACCACTTGACGGTTTTCTCTTGTTCTTGGACCTAAGGGGTCGATCAAGCAGCTTGGTGAGGACATTTACCTATGCCTTAGGGCTTACTACGTTAACAAATCAATTTTGATACATGTATATTTTTACGTTAAATTCTGCTGAACAATTTATTTTGATTATGATTGAAAGAACACATTTATTAGGCAGGGCAAGTTGATACTTTACATACGACGCTTCAATTGAACCAGGAAAAGATGGGTATCCCATAACTATACGGAGCACGTCGAACAACTCTTTATCACAATCTCAGGACACATAACTGAAGTGCCTTATTCGGCTCTTCTATATATATATACCAGACATTTTTCGGAAATACCCCGCCTTTGCTTCAACCGGCATGTGCTCTCTTGGCCCTTCGATACCGGATGCCTTGTAGTTGATGTCCAATTTAACCAAACGGTTCAATCGACCTCTCACCGACTTAGATTAAGAGGTAATGCATACAGAGTTGAACCATATGCACTAGTTGAAAACTACCACCAAATGTTTCCCATCGATGTTATACGTGTTATACGTCCAATACTACAATCAAAATACTAAATCTTAACTAGTGACATGCATTATACGGGGTGTTGACAAACTACTTTATAACTACCTCCCGGCCTAGCGGAAGTGAACTGCTAATGAGGCTCTAATAGGGGTCAGGCTGTCCTATAGTCTTTCCAACCAGTCGAGGTGATTAGCCATGCGCGCGCTAAACGGATGTGTCCCGATCCTAACGATTCGTATATGCAGCCGGCTTGCACTGCATCTAATTTGATTTTTCCTTCTTGGGTACTGCCCCAATACAATCTCCCCGAACACACGTTCCACTCCTGACTTCTGTTTACCTACATTTATTTTCGGCTTAAACAGCTCACTTCATATCATATCATATTTATATATAAATA
>SDVV010044620.1:0-10139 GCA_016164225.1 Gammarus roeselii
ACACACGAAGCCACGTAATGCATGGAGACAGCTCACACCAATGGCACACGAAGCCACGTAATGCATGGAGACAGCTCACACCAATGGCACACGAAGCCCGTATTGCATGGAGATAGCTCACACCAATGACACACGAAGCCACGTATTGCATGGAGACAGCTCACACTAATGGCACACGAAGCCACGTATTGCATGGAGACAGCTCACACCAATGACACACGAAGCCACGTATTGCATGGGGACAGCTCACACCAATGACACACAAAGCCATGTATTAAATGGAGACAGCTCACACTAATGGCACACGAAGCCATGTATTGCATGGAGACAGCTCACACCAATGGCACACGAAGCCCGTATTTCATGGAGACAGCTCACCCTAATGGTACACAAAGCCATGTGTTGCCTGGAGACAGCTCCCGCCAATGGCACACGAAGCCCGTATTGCATGGAGACAGCTATCACCAATGACAAACGAAGCCACGTATTGCATGGAGACAGCTCACACCAATGGCACATGAAGCCCGAATGGCATGGAGACAGCTCACACTAATGGCACACGAAGGAACGTAATGCATGGAGACAGCTCACACCAATGGCACACGAAGCCCGTACTTCATGGAGGCAGCTCACACTAATGGCGCACGAAGCCACGTATTGCATGGAGACAGCTCACACTAATGACACACGAAGCCACGTATCGCATGGAGACAGCTCTCACTAATGGCTCACGAAGCCACGTATTGCATGGAGACAGCTCACACCAAGGCACACGAAACCCGTATTGCATGGAGACAGCTCACACCAATTGCACACGAAGCCCGTATTGCATCGAGATACCTCACACTTATGGCACACGAAGCCACTTACTGCATGGAGACAGCTCACACCAATGGCACACGAAGCCCGTATTGCATGGAGACAACTCCCACTGATGGCAAACGAAGCCACGTATTGCATGGAGACAGCTTCCACTGGTGGCACACGAAGCCACGTATTGCATGGAGACAGCTCACACCAATGGCATACGAAGCCACGTATTGCATGGAGACAGCTCACACTAATGACACACAAAGCCATGTATTAAATGGAGACAGCTCACACTAATGGCACTTGAAGTCATGTATTGCATGGAGACAGCTCACACTAATGACACACAAAGCCATGTATTAAATGGAGACAGCTCACACTAATGGCACTTGAAGCCATGTATTGCATGGAGACAGCTCACGCCAATGGCACACGAAGCCCGTATTGCATGGAGACAGCTATCACCAATGGCAAACGAAGCCACGAATTGCATGGAGACAGCTCACACTAATGACACACGAAGCCACGTATCGCATGGAGACAGCTCACACTAATGGCGCACGAAGCCACGTATTGCATGGAGACAGCTCACACTAATGACACACGAAGCCACGTATCGCATGGAGACAGCTCACACTAATGGCCTACGAAGCCACGTATTGCATGGAGACAGCTCACACCAAGGCACACGAAGCCCGTATTGCATGGAGACAGCTCACACCAATTGCACACGAAGCCCGTATTGCATGGAGACAGCTTACACTTATGGCACACGAAGCTACGAATTGCATGAAGACAGCTCACACTAATGGCACACGAAGCCCGTATTGCATGGGAACAGCTCACACCAATGACACACGAAGCCTCGTATTGCTTCGAGACAGCTCACACCAATGACCCACGATGACTCGTATTGCATGGAGACAGCTCACACCAATGGCACAAGAAGCCCGTATTGCATGGATACAGTTCACACAAATGGCATACGAAGCCTCGTATTGGATGGAAACAGCTCACACCAATGACACACGAAGCCTCTTATTGCATGGAGACAGCTCACACCAATGACACACGAAGCCTCTTATTGCATTGTGACAGCTCACACCAAAATCTTAACTGTTGGCTAATGGAGAGATTGGGAAATCTTGTAGATATACTTCATGCTCTAGATATACTTCCTGGGTGATGTAAAAATCAACAGAAATATGTCATTATTCGTAGTCATGCTGTGATTGTATACAAAAAATAAAAAAAACTGAACAAATGTTTGAGGCCTAGAATGTGAACCTCTAAAGTGTCATCTTATCTAATTCAGAAACCACTTTCTTTAATATCATTATTAAAATTTGTCTCTGTTCACCATCAATGTTTATTCTGTCTGTGCTCTCTGTTATCAGATCAGACGAGTGCTCGATAATTGTTTAAACTCCTGTTACGCCGGCATTTTCTACTGTTTTTATTATACGCCAGTCATATTACAAATATGAAGCTAGCTCCCAGTTTAGATATTGATATGGAAACGTTTCTTTATCAGTGACGTCGAACATAAATATTAAATTGTTGGAAAGTGTAAATCCACAGCAATGCTCCTTGCCCTGAATAAACAGTGTGCACTTGTTATACTGAGAGGCAGCAACCGTGTGCACTTGTTATACTGAGAGGCAGCAACCGTAAGCACTTGTTATACTGAGAGGCAGCAGCCGTGTGCACTTGTTATACCGAGAGGCAGCAACCGTCTGCACTTGTTATACTGAGAGGCAGCAGCCGTGTGCACTTGTTATACCGAGAGGCAGCAACCGTCTGCACTTGTTATACTGAGAGGCAGCCTCATAATTAGCAACAAAGGCTCAATAATCCTACACTGTCAGGACTGCCAATTCCGTCCACTTGGAATCAGCCACCGTCCAGCATAATATCATCTCCACTCCTATCACTTGCGGCTTGCAGGCCCCGCCTGCCGTATTGGAGAGGGTGGGCAAGCCGGTTCTGCAATCCTGAATAAATCAAGATGACGACACTTGATGGATGATGACGACACTTGATGGATGATGACGACACTTGATGGATGATGACGACACTTGATGGATGATGACGACACTTGATGGATGATGACGACACTTGATGGATGGCAGCAGGACTCGAATCACTGCATTCATCGCTGGAGACCGAAACGGCATGATACCTTCCATCACGGACGCTGCGAGGCAAGGCATGCTCTTTGCCGTCACCGATACGGTGAGGCAAGACCTGATTGCTGCCATCACCGATGCCACGAGTCAAGGCTCGACAGCTGCCATCACCGATACCACGAGGCAAGGCTTGTCACTATTTAGTTTCTTGGGATTGATACGATTGAGGTTATTCGTATTCGTGGTTCACTTCGGCAGATTGGGGAGATGCGTTGCTTGAGCAATTTTATTTCACGGTCCAAACGGGAGGAATCTTATGGTACTTGAAATGTGGCTTGCTAATTCTTTTAAAATAAAATACCACATAATATGTTCACATCAAACATGTAACGCGTTAATCATCAGCAAGATTCTGGCTTTTTCACTTAATGATCAACGCACATGCACGGTTCGATTAAACAGACAACATTTAGTATCGTAAAGGGGTTCTTGGGCTTTGGCATCTCTGTCAGCAATAGAACATCGACCAAGATTTAGGAGATCATCGAATAAGAGGTAGGAGATCATCAACCAAGAGGTAGCAGAAAAGAAACCAGGAGGTAGCGGAACATCGACCAAGAGGTAGGAGAGCATCGACCAAGAGGTAGCCGAAATGAGGCCAAGAAGTGGGAGAACATCGACCACGAGGTAGCAGAACATAGACCAGGATGTAGAAGAACATCGACCAAGAGATACGAGGCTTACTGTACTGATTATCAAATATATATTGTATTTTTCTTAGGCACATCAGTGAGGAAATAAGTGAGGTGACACCATATTGCGGGAGAAAAATTTATTACTCCTAACGCTTCGATTTATTGTATCCTATTTCAGAAAACTCGCTGTTATTTTCTGCCTCTTCGGGTTGGCCAACATTTAATGTGCCCTTGTGCCCTTACATGTCGGCACACTCTGAATCAGCCCTTGTGAGCTAATCAGACCCTCCTTATTGGTCCGCTCTTGAGCAGCCCTTCATTGTTGGCCCACACTTAATCCGACCCATCCTGTTAGCCTACTTTTTAGTAGGCCCTTCCGTATTGGCTCATCAGCCCCTTGTTGATTTAATCCAGATCAGCAACTCCGTGGAGGGAGTTGCTACTCCTTGTTGGAGGGTTAACACTGAGGGGCAGTAAATCAGCCCTTCAGTGTTAGCCCACTCTAAATCAGACCCTCCAAGCTACAGATTCAATGCTCACTCCAGAAATTAATCTCTGCTAATCAGCAACTGCGTAAAGGCTTCCACCTAATCGGCCACACCTTAAAGTTCCCCGCCTTTTCAGCCACTCCTTAAAGGACCCCTCATAATCAATCACCCCTTCAAGGAGTTCTTGATCCTTAAAGTCATCTTCTTGGTCGGACACCAAGTCACCCTCTCCTACTCACCAACACCTAAACTGCCCCCTTCCAATCACCCATCTAAAATCCCTCCCTAATAACCCCCTCATTGAACTCTCAAACTAATCACATTTTCTTCAAAAGCCCTCTCATAATCATCCGCTTAATGAAGACCCCCTCCTTATCCCTCCCAAAATGTTCTGCTTATAATCACGTGCTTCATAAAGGACCCCACCTCATCACCCACTCATTTGAAGCCTCCACTTTATCATCTCTTCATTAAAGGCACTCCATTAAAAACACCTCATGATCAGTCACCCCATAAGAAACAACTCCTGATCAGTCACTCCACCAAAAACACCTCCTGATCATTCACTCCATTAGAAACACCTCCTGATCAGTCACTCCATTAGAAACTCCTCAAAATTTGAAGCCCCGTATAAGCCCGCTACTAATTAGTCACTCTTCAATTAAATAATCACCCCCTCTTTGAAGGTCCCCATTTAGTCACCCCATCTCCCACACCTTGAAGGCCCCTCATGATCAAAATCTGTTAATGTCCCTTCCTAATCACCTTCTCCTTAAAGGCACATCCCCTATCACCCATTCGTTCACTAACTCTCCTAATCAGCCACGTCTTAAAAGCTTCCTCAAATTCAGACACTTATCAAAGCCCCTTTATAATCAGCTATTCCTTAAGGGTCCTCCTAATCAACCATACTTTAAAGGCTTCACCTAATCATCCCTACTTGAAGGACTCTTTGTAACCTTACCACCCCCTTATTTAAAGCCCCTCCTAGTTCCTACTATTAAAAGGCTTTATTCTAATCACCCCTCCCCCGTAAGTGACTCCTTCTTAGTCACCTATCCTCTGACGCCCCCTATCAATCCCCCAACCCGGATCCGAATTACCTCTTCCGTACAGCCACCTAATAATCACCCCTCCTATAAAATACCTTCCAAATCACCTACTCCTTGTAGGCCCTTGTAATTACCCATTCCATGAAGGAGCCCTCTTTATCCCCCTTTATATAGGCTCCCTCCAAATCACCTACTTAGAGGCCTACTTCTTATCACCCCTTCCCTGCCCTTCTGCAATGTCCGTCTGTTGGCAACAAGGGCCTGCGCGCCAATTGGACACGAACCTGTTTAACAATGTCGCCGATAAGGGCTAAACAAACGGGTCTAATGAGGACTATTGGGCACTACAGTTAATCGGTCTGGACTAAGGTAACTAGAGAACATATATTCGAAAATTGTAAAACATGTTACAATATTTTTTCACCTATCAGAGCATAATGTCAGAAGGCCGTGAACCATTTTAGGTCAAACGCCCCAATTTGCGCCATCAGATCAAATATCTTGGGTGAAATATCTGACCAGAGTCGACGATGACCGTTGACAGTGACAACTGGGAAAAGTCAGTACGTAGCCGCTAGGAGTATCACCGTTGATGCTGATCATGGTCTCCCAAAGTGTTAATTTTACCCACCATGCAGCTCATGGACGTGTTTTTGATTGCTATTTTACACTTCCGCTGCCCGGTCATAGCCGCCATGCATCTCAGGTCATGCGGACGTGGTTGTAAAAGCTAAATTCTTGTCAAAGTTTCGAAGGCGATGGAAGTCACAAATGAAAAAGTTTCATGTTTTAGAACGCAGAAATTATTGCATCCAACGAGCAAAATCCAGCTCGAAGAAGCAAAACAATAACTACTATTCTAGGCATTACGAAGACGAAATATTCAATGCAACGAAAATGGCCCTTCACTTACAGTAAACACAGCATAGAAGAATTTATAAGAAAATAATGAGGCAGGATATGGCTGAGGCTCGAGACTACACAAAATATCTTAGAAAGTGTATTGGCTTTCGTGCGAGTTAAGATGTGTGGTAATAGCCTGTTTCTAGTACTATTTTATTACATGTTCTAAACCATAAATAGATTCATTTTTAAATGACACATTTTGGATTCATTTTTAAATGGCAAATTTTGGTCTTCTTTCGTTGCGTCGATCATCAAGTTTTGTTTTGCATTATCATCGCATTATAAGATGATTAGTAATAAACTATATGCATATGTTGAAGATGCACTGCAGATTAACACATCAAAACAGTTGTAACGATCATATCGTTGGAGAGGAAAATGTGACACAAATCAACTATTATTGTGAATATTATGAATAAGTTTTGCGAAGCCTGTGCCTTGGAGAAGGAATCTTTCACCTGAGTGCACTAGAGTGCATTAAGTTTTAACTTCACCAATCTATGCCAAATGCAGGGACTGTTCATCCAACGGCATAGTGAAGAGAAGGTAGCCGCAGTGGGAGGAGTTTACCCTCCATGCTAACGTCATGAATCGGGAGGCGTCTTCGGAAAAATGAGAACATTAAGCCCCGCCTACTGCGAAAACCTACTAACTTACTAGTCCTACACCTTTGAGTCATTAAAAAAAACTTACAGCATCGTTCTCCAAAGTATTGTCGTCTGTTCCCTGGAGGCTGCCTCATTTAGCTGTCTTGATCACTAACGGCCAGGGGCCCTGTCTCGTATGACTGGCCCCTAGGATCGTCGTCTGTCCCATGGAGGCTGCCTTATTGAGCCGTCTTGATCACTGGCGGCCGACCCTGTCTCGTATGACTGGCCCCTAGGATCGTCGTCTGTCCCTTGGAGGCTGCCTTATTGAGCCGTCCTGATCACTGGCGGCCGACCCTGTCTCGTATGACTGGCCCCTAGGATCGTCGTCTGTCCCGTGGAGGCTGCCTTATTGAGCCGTCCTGATCACTGGCGGCCGACCCTGTCTCGTATGACTGGCCCCTAGGATCGTCGTCTGTCCCGTGGAGGCTGCCTTATTGAGCCGTCCTGATCACTGGCGGCCGACCCTGTCTCGTATGACTGGCCCCTAGGATCGTCGTCTGTCCCGTGGAGGCTGCCTTATTGAGCCGTCCTGATCACTGGCGGCCGACCCTGTCTCGTATGACTGGCCCCTAGGATCGTCATCTGTCCCATGGAGGCTGCCTTATTGAGCCGTCCTGATCCCTGGCAGCCGACCTTGTCTCGTATAATTGGCCCCAGGATTATTTCCGTGTTGGGCATTGTCCAACTGGGATCGAACAAAGGCAGGCACATCCACCGGTTTGTTTTTACTGTGATTGGTTATGAATGAAGCATATGACTGTTAGTAACGAGTAATAGTTGCATCGATGGAAAAAAGGTTACCGGTTAAATTGTAATAGTGCACCGTGCAAGTGCGATATTATTAGTTTATTTTGAATAAAAATCCCTACACGATGCAAACAAAAATTTCTTGTTTTAGATAAGATTTGTAATACTTATCAAATATCTATCTATCTTACAACATAATTATTCCATAAACCACATGACATTCTATTGATACACGTCTCTATTCGCTTAAAAATATCAAATAATTGTTTCCTACACATGATGGGCTTTGCCTCTTTTCAGGGCCATAAACAAGGGAAGATAAATTTTTGTTAACTTAGGTCTCATATGTATTCATATGAAGTAATAATTTCTATAATTCCTAGATACTAAGTCATGTAGAACTGAAACATATTCTGGCTTATTTAGATCACACATTTCAAATATTATCATATTGATGCAATGTATGTTCAAAATTTGTAATTTGTTAATTTGCATCCAGAACATATGTGTATTGTATAATAGGTTGACCAATAGAAGAAGCAGGTGAGATTGGTTACGAACCTGGATGTCTCCACGCCGGGCACGCAATGTATGATGGTTCTTAAAACAAGTTTTAACGGAAATGTGTAACACCAACATTGTACGATCAAATGCTCCTCTCAGAATCTGGACGGTCGAGTTATCAGACCATGAACAAATCTTGTCACGTAGATACGACGGACCAATGCTAGAGAGTAAATAAGGATATAAGCTCCACATTCGTGAATGGAACTAGAGAGGCTGCAATTTCTGTCCGACTCATTGCGCCATTCTGATGTTGGATGTTGTCCATGGCCGCATCAACCACTTTTAAACAACCCTTCTAACTAAACTCTTCACCTGTTATCTTTGTTACCCCCATGAGCAATCAAGGCCATCGGAAATTAACAGATTAATCCAAAAAATCTTACCGAAACTGATTACCTTAAACCGTGAGTAACTCGCTGCTAGCCCACTTAAAATAAGGGAACAGCTAAGACAAAAAAAAAATATATATGGCTACTAGATAATTTTATCTTCAGTAGACTGGGACAAAGGTCATACAAATCTTTAAGTAGACTGGGGCAAAAGTCATACAAATCTTTCTTGAGTAGAGGGGGCAAAGGTCATACCAATCTTTCTTAAGTAGACTGGGACAAAGGTCATACAAATCTTTCTTAAGTAGACTGGAGCAAAGATCAAACACTTTTATTTTGAGTAGATTGGATGAAGAGTCAATCCTAGCAGTATTCCAAATTGAATTTGCAGTACAACCAGCCCAGCCTAGTTGAGGTATCCTCCGTTGTTGCCACCTTGGCAGCAATAATACTAAAGTCCCATTTTCTTATATGAAGGGGGTGGATTAGTCACTCAGTGTTTATCGATACGTTTTTTACAAGTGTTTACGCTGTTACTGTTAACCACATCATGTGGTCAACGGTCTTAGTTGCTAATATCTTGATTTGCAAGAAGTTCTCGGCCACTGATGTTCTGAATGATTTAGCTATAGTTTCTGTCCATTATTTTTGTTACTTGGGTTATAGTCTCGGTCAAAGAGGCCTTCCGGGCAAGCTCCAGTAAACCAGTTTAGGTATTTGATGGTTTCTATCACCTGATCGTTGACTATGAAACATGGGCTGTGTACATAATGAATTCTTGATATTTTTTCTGACGTAAAGATCGAGAGGTAATAGGAGCCTGACAGGAGCGAATAAAAAGGGCTAGTACCGGGTGTTTTGCAGATCTGTGTAGCTTGTACCGGCTATTTTGCAGAGCTGTGTGGCTTGTACTGGCTGTTTTGCAGAGCTGTGTGGCTTGTACCGGGGGTTGTGCAGAGCTGAGTGGCTTGTACCGGGCGATTTGCAGAGCTGTGTGGCTTGTACCGGGTGTTTTGAAAAGCTATGCAGCTTGTACCTGGCGATTTACAGAGATGCGGGGCTTGTACCGGGTGTTTTGCAGAGCTGTGGGGCTTGTACCGTTTTTTTGAGGAGCTGTGAGGCTTGTGACGGGTGTTTTGAAGAGTCTTGTTATCTACCCAAAAATTATACCAAATATTTGAAACCCAAACATTGTGTCAATCTCCGAGCGTACGGAAAACAAACTGTGGGCTGTGCAACAACCTTTATGTTATACGCACAGCTCCATCGCTGGCAATATCATGCACACTGTCATAAGCTTTTGGTAATACGCACAGCTCCATCGCTGGCAATATCATGCACACTGTCATAAGCTTTTGGTAATACACACAGCTCCATCGCTGGCAATATCACGCACACTGTCATAAGCTTTTGGTAATACGCACAGCTCCATCGCTGGCAATATCATACACACTGTCATAAGCTTTTGGTAATACACACAGCTCCATCGCTGGCAATATCATGCACACTGTCATAAGCTTTTGGTAATACGCACAGCTCCATCGCTGGCAATATCATGCACACTGTCATAAGCTTTTGGTAATACACACAGCTCCATCGCTGGCAATATCACGCACACTGTCATAAGCTTTTGGTAATACGCACAGCTCCATCGCTGGCAATATCATACACACTGTCATAAGCTTTTGGTAATACACACAGCTCCATCGCTGGCAATATCATGCACACTGTCATAAGCTTTTGGTAATACGCACAGCTCCATCGCT
>SDVV010044621.1:0-10139 GCA_016164225.1 Gammarus roeselii
ATATATGAAAGCCAGAACGAATATTCATTATTAGAATAACCGAGTGCAGTTTGAGAACGTATTATCCTGTGACACTGCACATGAACACGTTCTCATATGGTCTTTATGGGTAACGAAGGATTGACAGGAGGTATATTTTTTGAAAAACTTCTCGTATCAATATCAGCGGGGACTCGAACCCTGAACTCTCTGTCACTGAGCCATGAAGAATGGTTTTGAGACCGAGATCTTATTCGAAACAGATGTTAACTGTTAGAGTCATCATTTCTACTCACGCTTAACCTGACCTCTATTAGTTTCGTGATCAGTCCTCACTTGTATTCACTCTGCAGGACACCCCGAAGAGCTGGTTCAGATAACCGATACAAGACCCTCCTCCCCTTATAGAACACGCGTGCAGTGACACTGGATGACGGTCATGAGGATGTCAGGGGATATTGGAGAAACATACAACGGCTCGGGAAACAATAGGCTCTTGGACAGCTGTCGATAATGCCGGCAGACGCGGGGGTGAGATAGGGGATGTGGGTAGGCGTTTATTCTTGTTTCTCAGTATTATTATTATTTTTAATACAACAGAGAAGTGTATTTATAATGATTAATGAAAAAATTATCATCAATAAACTTAATTATATTGTTTTCAAGTCACTTGATTCATAAAAGCATTTTGCTCATAAATCTCTTAAAAAGAGGAATAAGGTAATTTCTAATAGATATCCGGTCATTTTTGTGAGTTCGCGATTCAAGAAAGATTTTACTAACTCCAACATTAACGTAGGAATCAATAATAAATCTTCAATGACATGTTTATATATCAATGAATATATTACTAAGTCTTCTTTTCGAGGATCAAACCCGGTTCATAAATCTAATTCTACAGTTCAAGAAGGAACTCAGCTGACTAGATGTCAATTGTATATGTAGCTACGGAAAACACTTCATCCGCTTCCTGCCAGCAGCCTTGACATGGCTCCTGTTGCAGCCACACTGTAAAATTATAACAGTAACGGATATAAGATTTGGTAATGAGGGGAGGCTTTCACAACAATAAATTTATTTTCTTACCATACGCATAGGCAACATAAATAGCTTACAATCTTGCATACGGCACCTATCGGTAATTGCTAACTTCCATAACGTTCACTAATATAAGCGCGATTTTTTTACGCTCAAAGCATATTATAGCCACAAGCATAAATACAACCATTTTAATGCTGCTGAATGGAGAGGTTTCATTTCTTGTCATCACTCTTCTGCCAGCAATCAAATTGTTTTGAGACACATTATTTTCGCCTAACTACAGTACCGTCTCCGACTGTTGCTTCTGGCTGGTACTTTGCTTGTTTAATTTCCCCGAACGTTATCTAAAACTGAACCCCAATTGAAATATTGTCCATCGGTTTCCACGATAAGTTGCGTTAGGCTAGGTTAGGATATGTTGGTTAGGTTTGGTTGAATTAAAACCTAATAAAACATTTTCGGGATGGGACATGGACGATTAATTCGAAAATCATCCCAAATTGCCTCCACCAGCTCCCGTTTCATGAACAAACTTCTCACGTTCACTACGTTGTCCTTTATACCGAGAACGTTGTACCTCTCTACCACATTCCCACTCCCTTCAACTCCAACTTATGACTATCGGTCCCCTTAGGATCCACCACGTTGTACATACAACCGAAACTTTCCAAAATCTAAAAAAACGCAATCTCCTCCTCTCTTATTTCTCTACCTGATCCGGAAGCACTCACAAACAAGTGTCTTTTTATCCCAAACCTGACTTACGCCCACATCAATCTAGAGAACACCTACTTCCACTCGGTAACGCTACTTGCCAACCAATCACTTAGTAACAACATCACACCTTCTCACATCATTCATCACAAAAACTCACATCCGCTCTTAACTTTCAACAGCGTCCTACTCGTCACCAACACATCAACCTTCCTTCTAACAAACATCTAACTAATCTCTCATCTGTTCCTTCCAATCGTACCACATCCATACATATTCAGCGACCTTAACAGTAGGATCTGGAGAGTCGTGAGTCTCTCATCCTCTCGTTCGTCCTGCCGTCCTTGAAGGAAGAATTCACACAGAAGGGATCTCCAGTTCGCTGCCTCCGTCCTTAATGTCCCCTCCTACGACACGTAATGGGTTATTGAAGGAAATTTTTACGAATCTTTAACTGTCGTTAAACCACCTTCCGCCACTGAACAACTAGAATAATATCCTACTTGTAAGTGTTATCCCAAGCAAGTATCGCAAAACTAAGAAAAATGAGCTGTATTCTCCTTGAGGAACACAAATTCTACAGGAATAGATGATTTAGCCCTACAATATCTTAAAGACAGCCTTTAGTTTCCTTGCCTTATAACAGCACAGTTATTAACACCTCCATAGCAAGTGAAACTTTTCCAGAGATCTGAAAGCATGCAATCATACAAGCAATTCATGAACCTGGGGATAAGAATGAACCATCCAATTTTAGACCGATCAGTCTTCTGCCTGTCCTATCCAAGATTCTTGAAAAGGTAATATCTATCCAATTGATTGATTACCTGAAATCAAACAAGCTGTTGAATGACGGCCAGTATGCTTATCGGCGAAATTTGTCAACAGAAGACGCATCACTGAGGATCTGTACAAAAACTTTGATGAGAGGCAGATATCTCTGCTGGTATTGCTAGACTTATCGAAAGCATTCGACAGTGTAAGCCATACAATTCTTTTTGGCAAGCTCCGCCACATCGGAATTGACCCTACTTGGCTCGAAAGTTATCAGATGAATCGACAACAATCAGTTAAACTCGATAACGCAACTATGTCAAATTCGGCCACAGTTGCCCATGGGGTCCATCAAGGTTCGATACTTGGCCCATTGTTGTTCCTGTTTTTTGTAAATGACATCGACTGTAAATTACCAACAAATCAAGCGGAAATGGTAATGTACGCCGATGATGTTCAAATATTGCTTTCCCGAAAGCCGTCTGATCTGAATGTACTGAAAGACGACGCTGAGACAGCGGTTACTAATCTGAAATCTTGCTATGATAAAAATGGACTCAAGCTCAACTCTGGAAAAACAAAATGCATCTTGTTCGGCTCAAACTAGAAAAGAAAAGCAGTTCCAATGAATTTCTCTAACAGGATAGGCAAATTTGACATTCCTGTTAAAGATAAAGTTATAAGTCTGAGAGTATGGTTTGATCCCGATCTTCCCTTCAAACACCACGTAACTACTCTGTGTTCCAAGCTGAATGGAACACTTCTGTTCCTAAACTCCACAAAAAAATAATTGGATTTCAAATCAAGATTACTGATTGTCCACGCTCTAATATTTTCCCACATTAACTACTGTCTTTCAATTTGGGGGAATTGGACTAAAACCAAAGGAGAGAAAGTACAACGTTGCATAAGCTTTGCAGCAAGAATAACACGCGATGATAACCACAGAAAACGAGACCACGCAAGTCCTCTCCTCGAAAAATTACAGTGGCTCAATATCGACAACAAATTTGCACTCCATGAGTCGATCAGAATTCATGGAGATCATTTAGGAAAACATTCACCCAGCAGCCAAAGGCACATATATTCTCGAGGTGAAAATAACAATCGATTCACAAGAAATAATGATACTCTGCACGTTGAACAAAGGAAAAGAGAAACTGCCTGTTGAGCTTTTTCGATTACTGGACCAAAATCCTGGAACAACCTCCCCACAAGCCTCAAAAATCTTGAATCCAACATGTCTCTCAAGAATAGGCTTAATGAACATCTGTTGACTGATCAATTCAAAACGGTAACTTTACCAACAAACACAAACTAAATACATAATACCAATACCCAGAAAATGCATTTCTGTTCATGAGCGACCACCACCACCACCACCATAACCCTCAACATTGAGACACTATTTAATCGTTCTTAGTCAGACGATACATATGTTTTCTATGTTGTTACCGATCACAATTATCTTTGCCAATTACCATATGTGTTAACTAGTGTTTTGTCTATTTCTATGTTATAAAGGTTCCAGTCGTTTTGGTATAATTAAAATACGAACTCACTTTTTTCGAGAAACGGTAGGCAGCATCTAACTTGTCAAAGGTTTACTCGATTTCAATATATTTCATTGAATTATTTCTAACAATTACCGTACCATCTTCGATGATACAGGCATTTCCTTATAAGCTAACATTTTGCTTTGTCTTCTATAACAGAAGTATATTCATCCAACTTGCTTACTCCAGCATTGCATTATTTCTGATTGTCAATCATTTAATCGTTTCCTAGCGCTCTTGAAGTGTGTAGTATGTAAATTCTATTGTTTGGTATGTATTTTAGGTATAATTTGTTGTATAACTTATGTCACCTATTCACACCTTCATTATTAATAAAATGGTTTAGACCCACCCTTAGTATATGTTGTGTTTTTCAATTTTCCCAACCCTATATTGTATTCATATTTTCTGTATAATTCACATCATCCATCAATATCGTTGTCATTGTACAATAATGTAGATTACTCATTACAATATTTTAGTACATTTTGATGTCCCATTCCCATGTTCTCGGGACTCTAACCACATGCATGCGTGATTTGCCACCACATGTACTTGTTATTTTCACGCCCATTTATTTTGTTGTTTATCAGCCCCAATAATTTTTATTTTTCCACCCCGCTTGTCACTGGTTTTTCCAGCGCTATGTAGTCGGAATTATTTTTTGGCAAAATAGACATTTCTGTATGTGTACAGATGATACTATTGTAAATAATATTTCGCTCCATGTAATCCGAACCGGCGGCCCCTAGAGATGAGCAGTGACGAATTCAAATTGAACTTACGAGGAACGATAGGTATCTCTCAGCTTTGACAGAGGCCAACTCGACGAGAATATAATTTATTGAATCATATCTACCATTTACCGTCCCGTTTTTGAAGATACAATCATTGTCGCATAAGCTAATATTGTGCTTCATCTTCTATAACAGAAGTATATTAATTCGGTTTCTGTATTCCAATATCGAACTATTCTGATTGTCAATCATTTCATCATTTCTCAACGGTCATGAAGTGTATATATTTCAATGCTATGTATATATTTTATGAAAAACTTATGTAGTCTATTCTCCACGTCATTATTCATACAATGTTTTATACCCATCTTTATAATATGTTAGCGCATTTCGTCATGAAATATGTATATACAGTGCTATGTAAATATTTTATGTACCATTTATGTCACCTATTCAACCCTTTAGTATTCATATCTTACCTCATTTTTACAATATATTAAAACGTTTCAATTTCCCCACCCCATGTTCTCAGGATTTCTTAGTCCCATGTGTTGGGTTTTTTTCCAATCCTATGTATTTCGTAATCTTCCCAGCCCCATGTATTTCGTGATCGCCCCACCCCATGTATTTAGTGCCAGGCATTCCTGATTCTTACCTCAAATAAGATGTTGGCTGTCGATCATTGATTAGAATATTATAATTTATAATCTGTCGCATGAAATCATAACCAGCGGCAAATTTCAAATTGAATTTTCTTTTAACGTAATGCAAATAGTGTTTACGTCAATAAAATTTTATGTTTACTATTTTAAAAATTGAAAACCCATTGCCAGATGATTGAAATAAAGGGTTTATTAATTATTTATTAATTATACTAATTGTCATCCATATATGTAGGTATGTGTGTGCACATATGAATGTGTATTATTCTGACTGTCATCCATACATCTAGTTAGGAGTGTGCACATATGAATGTGTATTATACTCATTGTTCATCCATATATGTAGGTAGGTATGAGCACATAGGAATATGTATTATACTAATTGTCATCCATATAAGTAGATAGGTGTGAGCACATATGAATGTGTATTAAACTGATTGTCATCCATATATGTAGGCCGGTGTGAGCTAGATCAAAACAAAGTTTGATGCATTATACCTAAGTATTGAAAACCCATTGCGAGACCATGTAAATAAATGATTCAATAATAATAATAACTTACTATATATCTCACCAAAGATGTAATGGATGTATCCAACAACTCAAACATTAGTCGTTAGTAGG
Organism: Gammarus roeselii; assembly: GCA_016164225.1. Lineage (NCBI taxonomy): Eukaryota > Metazoa > Arthropoda > Malacostraca > Amphipoda > Gammaridae > Gammarus > Gammarus roeselii. Next base: position 6,088 of record SDVV010044621.1, read on the forward strand.
TGAAGCTGTCTGTCCAGATCAACTGCAATAAGTGCAGAATAACAGTTATTTTTTATCCACCAGGTACAGAGCATCGACTATTGCTGATCTGTCACTTTAAAAAAAGCGGATGAGATTCCTACTAGAGTTCTGCACTGATTTATTTCTTTAGGACCCCATTTATTTAATATCGTCAAGGCGGTTCTCGGAAGAATTTGTATTATAATGATGCATATCTAGTTTTATATCAGCCTGAATTAATTTAAATATGCTTTATTTTGTTTCTCTGGTATCAAACCCAATTTGAACAATTTTGAAGTGCTATGCGTAATATTAATCAACTTCATTAGTCCAGTCATTTAGAACAAACAAATGTAGTCATTGAAGTTAAATATTAGTAATGCATTGGATTTTTTTGCTATACTGAAATGTTTATTTGGTAGACTGACATAATAAATGAAATAAATGAAATAAATGAAAAATCAAACTACTAAATTTGTCATAAAGTGAATGAATTTAGCTCCATTTTCCGGAGATTGATTGTAGAACGTTAGTTTAATTTAATTTTTCTGTTCCGTCGAATTAGGTGTTTGGGTAAATGTAGGGCATTGGTAATTGATATTTAGAAAAAATATTCAAATATTATAACTACACAACGAGTCAAAACAAATAACGTCCAGAAGTGACCGATATTCCGATTATTCTTTTGATGGAAAGCGGGCGGGCTTTGTGATGGAGGATGAGAAAGGAAGCGATTGCGTATAAGACACAAAATTTGTCACATGAATACAATTTCGAAAAAAATGATTTATATTCACTTTTGATGTTCTGGCGTCCTGGCGCCACATGCCTTCTATTTGAACACAAAAATTAACATCATAAATCAAGAAATTTATATTCCAAGTTTCACTCTTTGAACAAATGACTCTGATGTGTTGTTGCAGACGCTTAAATAACTGTGAAATGTGCCTCAGATAAACAGAAGACTCACAGATATTTCACATAAAATATCACATAATTTAAAAAGGCACGGGAATAATGATCGAATGAGTGCAAAAATAGACACAAATTAATTTCCATCCTCAATATGTTGTTAATAAAGCATTTATACATATTTGGTTGGTAATTGTTTACTTTGAAAACAGCATCTAACTGCTGTATAATTTGGAGAAGCAACCTATGGCTTGTCCAGCTTGTTTCATGGTTGATGTCGACACAATGGCAGAAGTATGTTTCCATTTTTACCGCAGCCCTTGTTTGCTTAAGCCGAGTGTTTACAAACGTTATCGGTTCCTGGCCGATGTGTTTGCTCGTTGGGAACCTAATTGATGTGCTCGTGAAGCTGGCGGCCGCAGACATGGAACTCTACGTTCCTGAAAGTGAACCCATCATATGTTTCGCAGTTTTATTTATGCTGTAGGCAAAATTTGACGATAAAGATTTAGGGAATAAGATATTTCAATAAATGCATATAAGAAGTGTAGAGCTTCATGTACATCGTTTCTGTTTCTTTTAATGAACAATCACTAAATCCACGTCCATCTGACCTGACATTATTCTGTCACTTATCCATGTGGTCCATGCAAATAAAGGAATAAATATGCTTATTTTGTCAAGACATGCAACACAGTAGTTTCTTAACCAATAATAACTTCAAGTAATATTTGCAGTAACCAAATGAGACACATTTCGGCCCATCAAATCAAAATTTTCTCCGCTCATATTGCTTCAGTGATATTAGGGTTTTCGCGACTCCGTTTCCTAAATCACACTTTCCCTCGACACCGACTGTCATTTCCTATTTTTGGACGATTGTATTGCTCTGCTTAAAAGTGAATAATCCTAGTAGATGACATGATGGCCGAATTTGTGATCGGAGTCAGATGATTCTCAGCACTTATCTATAGATCACTGTAACCACCTGCTAAAGAGTTTCGGCATCGATGAGTTTCTTTCTTCAGTTTTTTGACACCCTATTGCATAATATTCGTTTGAGGTTTATACAATTGTTTGAAAACTATTTTCTCATATAAAAAATAACTCAGAAAATCTTCTAAATTATCTTAACATTATTAATGTAGAATGACTCATAAACAAATCTCTCCTACCTGCAAATCAATGTAGTACTAGTTATTCAATTAATTCCTCTAAACGATACTCAAAAAAATACTACAATTTTCAGACGTTAAAGAACTGTACGGCTAAGAAAGGTGCAATCGACCACGTTCCTAATGAACGATTATGTATTCAGGAAACTAATAATCACTCCTGTTCTTCCGTCATTATCACTTAACTTTTTCTTGGGCTGTTATTTTTTCATGAAAACTAATTTCAGAATATCACATTCATTCTTTTTTGCATTAGAGAGAAGGAGAGGAATGACTTTCTCTTGCCCGCAATGGTCGCGAGAGCCCGCAAGGGCCGCGAGGGCCATCGTGAGTCAATTATGAGACCTTCTCTCATTAGCAATTCAGAAAGGAAAACAAAAACTCTATGGAGGACCTTCTAATTCAAATATTTGGTAAACGTTCTTATGGAATCACAAATTCCATTCCTACTCATATTGAAGTGTTACGATTTTCAAACTCTCCAAGTCCATGGGTGTGGTTTGAACTGTATTTTTAATAAATTTTCTTTGATAAGTAAATCACGAAGATTTATCATTCCTTCTAAAAATGCTGTTCAGAGAGAATTACGTACAAATCAAATGACATAATTTGATTACATGAGGTAATGGTAGGAGGTAAATCTGCTCATCAAATTTGTTTATCATAACTTGATTGCATATGCGCATGCTTTTGCAAGCCGGTTAGTGCAAATCTGAGCTCTTTTTGCATGAGAATTAAAATGTATTGTGAGTGCATGCAGCACATTGACCTGAAGAATGAACAGGACATTACATCGGAGTGTGGAAAGTCAATTGCTGAGCAAGTAAGTGAATGCATATCCACTTATCACTTACGATAGGATTTAATGAAAGTATATTCATGACTGTGTTAGAGTATTGGTCAACTGACACTGCTATTGCGTTCAGTTGTACAGGTTACAATGGCAACATTGGTTAATTTGTCAGACAAGGTTGAAAATATTTCTGAAAATTCCAACGCGTATGATTAAAAAAAAAATGGTATTTAAAATCATTAAGAAATATATATATATATATATAACTAATATGACAACTCACGTTATGTAACTGGAGAAATGAATATTCTTCGTTTCTTCATCATACAGGTCGATCTGTTATCAATAGTGCAGGTGGGCGATAAAGTGATATTACAAAATATTATTTCATTTGTGATAGAAACGAACACTACAACACGTAGCCTTCCATACAAGAACACACGGGGGATATCAGGTCAATGGTACTTGGAAGTGACGTTCAGGAGCCGATTGAGCTACACTGGCAATCGTTAACAAATACCTAGCGAATCACCTATAATGAGCCCCATGAAGTGTTTACAGACGTATAATCGTACCTTTGGATTGACGATAACAGTTGATAGTTACGTGGAGGTCAGATGCAAGAAGAATTTGTTGCAACGATAAATTCAATGCCTGTTCGTGTATTTGGGGGTTTTGTGGTTGAACACATGTGTTGCAAGCGCAGAGTTGTGCGACGATGACAACCCTTGTGTTGCAAGCGCAGAGTTGTGCGACGATGACAACCCTTGTGTTGCAAGCGCAGAGTTGTGCGACGATGACAACCCTTGTGTTGCAAGCGTAGAGTTGTGCGACGATGACAACCCTTGTGTTGCAAGCGAAGAGTTGTGCGACGATGACAACTCTTGTGTTGCAAGCGCAGAGTTGTGCGACGATGACAACCCTTGTGTTGCAAGCGTAGAGTTGTGCGACGATGACAACCCTTGTGTTGCAAGCGCAGAGTTGTGCGACGATGACAACCCTTGTGTTGCAAGCGCAGAGTTGTGCGACGATGACAACCCTTGTGTTGCAAGCCTTGAATTGTGCGACGATGAAAACCCTTGTGTTGCAAGCGAAGAGTTGTGCGACGATGACAACCCTTGCGTTGCAAGTGTAGAGTTTTGCGACGATGACAACCCTTGTGTTGCAAGCGT
>SDVV010044622.1:0-10139 GCA_016164225.1 Gammarus roeselii
CAGCGACCCTAACAATAGGGTTTGGAGAGGCGTGTGCCTCTCCTCCCCCCGCTCGTCTTGCCGTCTTCGAGGAAAGGTTTTTACAGAGAACGGGATTCCTAGCCCCTTCGCTCCGCCCCGTTTTGTCGTCTCCGACACGCTGGGGGTTGCGGTAGCGCGATTCTACTCCCGGCTACGGGGCGCCCCTTTAGTCGCCTTCTACGACACGCGGTGGATACGGTAGCACGATTCTAAATTATGAAAGCAACATTAACAACATTGCATTTGGATACGCTAAACCACATTGTAACAGAAAAGGAGCAAGCTCGACAGAGAAGAGATACAAAACATGAGTTTCCTATAGCGGCAACACTTGTTCAAATTCGTTTCCTGTAATTTGTGCTCTAATCGAGAATTCCGAATCACTTGGCTGTATGAAATCGACCAAGATGTGCCCACATTTTTTTTGTTCCACATGCAACTCATGTACGTTATTTTACCAAAATAACGTAATTGATTTATATCGCACATGCGTAGAATAGCAAAGTGTGGGGTATTTAAAGATATTGTATGGGCGAATAGATTAGAGTAAAAGAGTGATTGGTTCAAATGTATCGCACTGATATTTGCGTGGCATCCCCGACAAAAAACATTTGCAATAATACGTAGAGATTCTGATTCCATCATGAAATCGTCGTTAACGACAAGGAGTCTACATTTCGATTTTTTGACAATGGATTGAATGCAAGTTTGCCAGTATGAATTTTTATCTTTTCATGTTTCTGTACAGGAAAGTGCTCTGACTCCGAAACGACCACCTCATCAAAGCTATCAATGTATTTAGTAATCAATTTACCAATTAAGACACTCTTTCCACTAGATGAGAATCCGCTCACAAGCAATCGAGCGGGTTTGTTGAAGATATTTATGTCGTGATACCTAACCAACTCCATCCTATCTAACAGATGATGCACAACTAACTATTTTTCAATGAACCTTTATTTTATATATTCTTTCTCTCTTCTTTGCAGATGTATTCCATCAAGGATGTGCTAAAGTCAAGGACCCATTTGGTGGACACATTGCCAGGTAATTATCAGTTTGGCATTTCTTTCCGTTTTACGTCTCTGAAGTTAGATCGGTCATGATATAAAAATAACTCATCATTGTGACTAAATTCTAATTTCCAGATATGCACATTCAATATCTTGTCATCAACTAATTTGGCTTCCGCCTGTTAATTCGTTACAGTTTTTTCCAGCAATCGATTTCATCTTCGTTAATTCATTACTAATGTTCTCAACAGATCTTGATAACAACTCGATCGGGGGTATTCAAAGGCCAGATCAATCCGGAACTTCAGGGATGATATGGTACGGAACATTATTATGTATGGTAGCTTAAGTTTAACGAAATGTCTACATACTTTTGGACTCTGTAATTAAAGTAGATAGGTTCTAACATTGAGCAAATCAGTTTAATCTTCTACTAAATATAATTTTTCGTGTACAGAACGACGCAGTACAATACCCCTTTAGTAAATTACCCGTCTCAGGGCTATCTGCTGGCCAGGCCTGAGTATAACACATTTAGTCATCGCCCAAACTACCAGGACTATCCTGGATAAGGTAACCCAAACTATCAGCGTCATCCGTTGCCTGTATACAGACATCACTACCAGCAACGTTCTTGGCAGCAGTCTCAAGCATGGCAACCTCGACAACCGTGGAAGAGACAACCGTAGCAGACACAAGCATGTCACTACCCGTAACAGACTCAAGCTTATCTTCCATCAGGAGACTTGTACAAAGTCGGACATGATACATTACAAAGGTTAGTGTGTACAAAAAAAATCTACATTTTTATTAATAGTCACGATATGTTAACAGCAGTATCTTCCTCCAGGAACATCTGCCCCATAGGTTGAGAAGACGCTCCGCTATAGAATGTTCTGTCCGGTATGTCCAACGTTAGAGGCTTGTGTTCTGAAATTCGCTCAAGTGATTTGGGCTGAAATGTTCTGCGATCCAGCATGGTAACCTCCTGACCGAGGAAGCTAACTATAAAGTCAGGACTTAGTACAATTCTAGACTTGTGCATTTTTGATTTAATGTTTAAAAACACGAGCAATATTTCTTTCGAGTTGCATTCCAGCTCCACACTCGACGAGTCCTGTCTTATTAAAATAGACACTGGTGCCTTCATTTTCCAAATGTTTAAGATAATTTTAAATGCTGTTAGTGTCGCTGACACAAAATTACCAGCATCAACGAAGGCAAACCTCTAAAGAGTCCGGTTATAGGTCACTGCACGATTTCCTATTATTATCAGCTCCATTTTTTGGACTTGTTGCTGGTACCCAATATTGTGAAAAGTTGTTTGCTCGACGAGAAGCTGCTGGTGTGTGTGTCCACCAGCTTTAGCAGAGTCAGTTTTATACGATCCCACCGATGCAGACAAGCAACTTGTATAGCGGTGTTATTTTCGTTTTGATTTGGTTTTGATTTGGTTTTGTTTTAGTTGGTAAATACCCAAGTTGTCGTACACATCGTACAACTGGCGGTGCATGGCAACTGATGTATAAAACGGCGAATGCCGCACCTCAGGCAGGATTTGGGCTCTTGATCTTATTGGTGACACAACTTCCTCGAAATGTAAGTAGTTCTAAAATGTATATTTTTTAGTTTAAAGATTTCTTTCTGAAATTTTGTTAGTCTATTTTTTGTTTTATCATAGATATATCTTTCAATAACTTTGTTATTAGTTTATTCCTGTAGGATGAAACAAGCACCATTATTGGATGCTCGAGAAGCAGGGAGTCTTTGTGGCCCATACCGAAGTGATGCTTGTCCGCACCCTAGCCTCGTCACCTCGCAACCTAGCGGAAACATCGCAATGTCCGCAGACCCTAGCGCAAGCCCGCAACGCGGTGCTGCTGCTGCTGCTGCAGATTCGTCTTCGGAACAGTTCGTCACTCAGCCTGCTGTTGGTTCGGAACAATCCGGAGTTGAGCATTCTGTTTGCTCGTAACTACCCGGAGTTCAGCCTACTGTTGGTTCGGACCCATTCGTTGCACAGGCTACTGCTGTGTTGGCACCAGCATTGGCGCAGTCTCCTGTTGGACAGTTCGTCCCTTAGCCTACTGATGGTTCGGCTCCGTTGCGTGGACCTATCTTCCACCCGCCTACCTCTAAAGAAATTTTGGATAACAATTTTGACACTTCCAAATTTGTACCACTCACTAAACATGTCAATATATCCACACTCATTATATTAGGATGTAAGGAGCTAGTCGAACATGCTACATTAAAATTAGGCTTTTTCCAAAGACTCCAATGCAGTGTGAATGTTAAAATGGGTAAACTAGTTGAGGATGGGTCAAAAGATGACAGCAAGGAGTGGGTGCTTCACACAAAAGCTATCCACCTAATAAAAGCACGGTTTTATGTGAGCTGATTGAGGATCTCGGGGTAGATTTGCAGAATACTTTAGAAAATAGGAGCTAGAAGGTAGTGGCTGGAGCATTAAAACAGTAACCCGCGAAGACCTTAAATTCTACAGAACTGGGGTTACGGGAGTAAACGTCTTGGCTATTATGTTCCTTTGCCCAAAAGCTGTTCAGGCCGTCACTACATTGTCAACATAAAAAAATGTGTGCTCACTAGCTTGATTTGCTCACTTCCACTTAAAGCGAAGAAACAAACCTCTAAAAAAAAGATGGGAATCAGAATTTACTTATGTCCCGTACAAGGATTTTAACTTTAATTTCCTATACCTTGCCTTGAACAAACCTGTTGCCCTAAAAGATTTTTCTCTTCTAGAAAGGGAATGTAATCTGAACATCAGGCTGTATCAAATCACAAAAGAGAAGGAAGGTTATGGTCGTGTCCTTATATGAAGGGGGAGTTTTTGACGCCAGCAAGGAATGCACGGTCCACCTAGTCCAAATCTTAGATGCCAACCATGTAGCCCTGATCCCGTGTTTCTCTTCATTTGTGAAAACATTCAGTCATGCCATATCAAGCAGTACATTTTTTTTGTCCGTTTTGCATGAAAAGCATGGATAAAAACAAAAAAGCTGGGCATGTGAAATTGTGTTCGAGTACTAGCTTGCAAAATATCGGTATGCCTGAAGAAGGCGAGATGTACCAGTCCTCAGCCATTCATGCAACAATGAAACCACCCGTTGTTACCTATTATGACTGTAAAAGCATACTTGTTCCATGCCAAGAGGGGAAAAATGTAGTGAGTAGTCACCAGGTGTGCATGTACAGTTATGTTCTAGTCGATAAAGACTGAAAAGTTGAAAGGTACAAAGAAGTCGATTCGACTTCAGTTCCGATTGAGGAACTAGAGACAGATCTAGTTAAGAATCTATTTATAAATTACAACGATTACATGGACACCTTGACCTTGTACCCAGAACCCGTCCTCACAAAAAAAAAGACTTAAAAAAATATTGCGAAAGCCAAACGTGTGAATGCTGTGGGGACACTTTTGGAGAAGGTAAAAATAAAGAGTGCGCCATCATAATCATTATGTCGAGGGCGTCTTTGGACCCAAAAAATAAGTGATATCCGGTAACTATATTGGATCTTTGTGCTTGAACTGTAACTTCCAAATCACGGAGAAGTTTTGTTATATGCATTGTATAGCTCACAATGCCTCTCTCTGCCTATGATATGAAATTTATATTTAAAGGACTGGACGGCAAAAATTTCTCTAACATCCGTGTGTTGTCAAAACAATCTGATAAAATGTTCAGCATCTCCGTCTTCTTGAATGATGACACGAGCAAGTACGGTGTCAAGCTTATGAACTTCTACTCCTTTCTCAACTCGAGTTTAGATAGTCTTGCAAAAAATCTTAGACAATGACCATGACATGCCGCTCCTCAAAACCCATTTCACAAGTCTCGGCTACAGTGACCGTGTATTAGATATCGCTACTCGAAAAAGACATTCCTACTACGAAGCCATCACATCGGATTCTGTGCTGGACCAAACTGAAATCTCATTGCAACAAGACTTTTACAGTCAACTTCGAGGTAAAGGATTTTGCTGAAGGGATTGAAATGTGGCAAGCAACCAACTGCAAGGCCCTGCGTGACTACATGATAATTTACGTCCTCAATGGCTTTGCAATGGCTGCCCTCTACGAAGGCAAGATGAATCTGAAGCTGGTGAAAGATATCGATCTACTCAACCTGATTGTCAAAAAATATAAGAGGCGGATTTGTAACGTTGACGAAAGGTCTTACCAAGATAAGCAACTCCCACTGCAAATACTTTAAACAACCTGTGTTTTCAGCAGCAATGTGGGACAACAGTCTTTATGGTGGTTCTTTGAGTGAGCCCCTTATCATTGGTGAAATTCATGAGCTCACAACCGAAGAAATTCAAGTATTCGACTTGATAAAGGCAGACTGTTCTAGCGAATACACTTACATTGTATGTATAGCTGCCCAAGTTAGCGACGAAGTTGCGCGAAAAATAGACGAGTTGCCGCTACTGCTGCATCACAAAGAGGTCAGCTTGGACGATGTATCGGAGCATCTCATAAACAAAAAACGAGCAGATCGAAAACTGGTTGCTAGTCATTTGCCACAAACTGACTACCTCGTGGCCTTGGAACTATTGCAAGTACTCCTCAGGCAAGGACTGGAAGTCACCAAGGTTCATGAAATGTTTCGAATCAAACATGAACCAATTTTCAAAAACTTCATCGTGAAAAATACACAAAAGCGTCAAGATCCACAATTTCATTAGAGAGTCCCTATGTAAGCTACTCTCAAATAGTATATACGGCAAACTTCTGTTCAATCCGCTCAACAAAAGCCTAGAGGCAAAGGTTGTGTGCACAGCCAACGAGTTCCGAAAACACCCTGCCAACCCCCTCCTGAAAAACTGTTACGCCATCGGTGTCGAAACAGTTATCATGATCCTCAAACAGAGAAATGTCCGAATGATTCATCCACTCCAAGTTGGGTTTTACGTGCTTGAAAAAGCTAAAGCAAAAGTATACAGCTTCTTTTATGACACTCTGAAACCCAAATACGGGGACAAAGTCTTGCTCATCTACTCGGACACAGACTCGTTGCTGCTCCAATTCAAAGGCGTGGATGATATTAAAAAAAGAAATGCGGCAATCTCTCCTGGCTGAATACAGAGACTTTTCCAACTACTCCAAAGATCATCCATTGTATGATGAAACAAAGAAAAGACGGCTGGGGCCACTGAAAAGCGAAACTGCCGACGACTACCCTAGTGAAATAATTTGATTGCAACAAAATGGTACAGCATGGTACTCGAATTCGACGCCACAAAATCTGCTGCAGAAGGCGTCAATTAACAGACACAAGCCGAAATCGTACAAGAACAATACAGAAATATTCATAACCAGAAAACTTACACACACTTCGAGACCATACACAACATTCGCGCACAAGCATGCCAGCTTCAAACTGTCCGGACCGTTAAAAATTGCCTCAGTAAGTTTGAAAATAAGCGCTACTATGTTGATGCACGCACAACTGTTGCCTATGGGCATCCAGATATTCCTAAACGAGCTCTTGAAGTTGAGCCTACCGCCACTAAAAAGTGGAAGCGATGTGTCATGGGTGATGATGATGTTAATGTTAACATGAATTTAAGTTGGAAGAGACGTAAGCCTGGCGAGACCGTCTTTGGCGAGTACACTTGCGATGAAAGTACATTCTAGTCGTCAGGTTTTATTCTATAAATAATTCTAAGATGATGTAAAGATGTAAATATATCTAAGATGTTGTAAACATTTAAATAAATATGAACTTGAACATATATGTTTCATCGGCTGTCTAGTCAGAGTACATATTGAAGTCTGCAAGCGCTTTATTGTCAGTATGACGTAAGACCCAGTGCAGGATGCACGAACCCGAGGACATTTACGTCTATGTCTCATCGCTGGGCAGCAGTCAATTGTACCAAAACAACACATCTTCAAGTTATACCCATAACATGTATCCAGGAATACAGTTACAGAGAGAGTGGAGCGTAGGACTTGTAGAAGTATCATATAATGACTGGTTCATGATTAAAAAACACGATGAACAGTATACCATTAGGATTTACTTAGCTTATTTCGATGAAAAAGATGAAAGAGTTGGCAATAAAAGCCCTTTATTTGTCAGAAAAAAGTCTGCTAAGGAAACGAATCATTAGAGGTGAAGGAAATTTGTTTGAATATGATAGTGCCACACAACGCATGAAGTTCCACGCCTTTACTCCACAAAACATGTAACAATTCGAATATACTGAAGCTACGGTGAATTGGTTATTTGTTGGGGAGAGATCGGCTGATTTGATGGGTGGAACGGGGCATAAATGTAATGTCGGTGAAGGTACCGCAAGCGAAAAAATCTCCTTATAAACGATAATGTTCGTTTCATAAACGTTTACTCAGATAAAATTTCACGCAGTTTTATGGGCGACAAGTAAGTCAACATTCTTGATGTTATTCCAATTAATAAATCTTATTCACTTACGCGTGCACATGTCAACTATAAAAAATGACAGTGAAGTCATATTTATTCCATTTTCCATCGATCGACGAGATGGTCTTGACGGTAAGGATGGTGGATCAGGCCTATGGGTATTTAATTTTAAAAGAAGCTAGAGCCATATAAATATAAATCAGGATAAAAATAATGTCATTTGGTAACTAGCAATCATGAGGGTGGTCTGTGCATACCCATCCTATAAACAATACATAGCTTTATTTGCGAAACGTGACAAAATACGCGGTAGAAGTTTACATGATATTGACCGCTTCACAAATCCGATATCGTATAGAGAGGAAGCGAATTCTTCTCAAATATAAGCCAGTCTTGTAAGACGATCATTACCCTTTCTACGAAAAACTGTATTGCCTGCAGCTAACGATATGGCTCGAAACATGGTACACAATTACTCAGAGCGAAAAAAGATGCAAAAATCAACCAAGGAACATAGGATTGCTACAAATAAGAGCGTTGTGAAGAAAGCCATGGCTGGAGGTAAGAATACAGGAAAAATAGCAGAAAAACAAAAATAAAAACAAAAGTGGAGGAGAAAGATAGAATCGTGTCATTCATTATTTAATTACTAATAAATACCACTGTTCATGCACCATTTACGTTACTTTCGGGTGAGGTTCTATACCGACAACATGCTTGACGGATCATCTCTCAACATGACAGGGCTAGAAGCCCCTACAAAAAACTATGAAATGGGCGTGATTGATATGTTTCCCTCGTCAACAAGAAATATTTAATTGAATCAAGTATCGAGTAGAAATTTGAAAGAAATTATCTGAGTGAAAATAGCAGCCTGTGAGATGGTAGAATTGCCGATTCCTTTATAGAATTTTTGAACACGTTAACTGCAGAAGTGAAAATCCGTGTTACTAATACAGATGGAAGCGCGTTGACTGCCGCTGAACATGTTACATTCGTTGACGGATTTTTTCATGGCAAGTTCCAAAGTTACTCACTATCCCTAAATGGTGTTCAGTGTGAAGGAAATAGTTGTACAGGACTATTAAATAATCTCAACGCATATACATCTATGAAGAGGTTCGATCTAAACAATAGAGGGTTGAATATTATGAATAAATTGCTTTAGATAGCATCGTTGCGGCTAATTTTGCTAATCTCAACGCTAATGAGACCTTTATTCAAGAAAGTGCACGTCATGTTATACATATGATGGGACTTTTAAACTTTGATGTAGCTGGTAGCAATAGTTATCTATTGGATAATATAAGCGTAAATATACGTTTGGAGATTGCAAAACCAAGTAGCGTTCTTCTAACACGTGCCAACGAAGAATACATTTATAGAGTAGACTCATGTAAATTATGGTGTAAAAAAGTTATACCCTACCCCACAGCTTTGCTTGCTCTAAGTGAAGCACTCACAAAACACAATGACCTAATTGAATACGTGTTTGATCGACCTATTGTCAAAACAACCGTGTTTCTTACCGGTCAGAACTCCATCTCCATTGATTCTCCTTTTAACAGGGTTGTTCCACGTAAATTAGCCTTATGTCTCATTGATCAGGCGGCACATAACGGCGCATATAATCGCAATCCCAACTATTTCCATCATAACGCAATCACAAACGTTATTGTCGCTGTAAACGGAAACTGCGTTACCAACATTAGATCATCGTTTCCCAGAGAATGCGCTCAATCATACCGTCAAGCACTTTTGGCTCTAGGGAGGCGTAACAGCTCTCATCTCATCACAAAACAAAATTTCCCGGCATGAAGGACTATATTTGTAATAGATACAAGGTCAACCGGCTCTGAAGAGGTCATTAACCTAGAAAAAATAGCAAACATACGTATAACAGTGAATTGATAAACTCCACTCACTTCGAATAAGATCTTGTTCCTGGTAAGTTATACTCTTGGTGTAATCCAAATAAATTCGACAAGGAGGGTATTCCCCAATTATCTACAGTAACCATGAATAATAATCAAGTATAAAAAATATCCAAGAGCGAGCTAATTAAGAAACGCACCTATATAGGAGGTTTTGCTGAAAACAGAATGCCCATGCATCCAATGAACGGATACATGATTGTGAACAGCGAAAGCGATCCTAATAAAATGGGTCATTGGATCCTAACATATATAAACGAAAATAAACAGTACTTTTTCTATTCGTTTGGGTTTAATCCAATGATATATAGAAGAAATATAGCTTCTGGTTACAATACTCAGGCAAAAACACAAATCGTACTACAGAAACCGATCCAAAATGACCAACCTTTGGTTTGTGGAGCGTACTGTCTTTATTTCGCCTATTACCTTTGTCAAAATATACCCGAAAAAAGATGATCGAGCGGTCCTCCAACAGCGAACGACTTATAACTGATACCAAGGTTGGAAAATTCATCATGAATGAGTCCGGAAATCGACATTCGTGCAAGAAGAATATGTGTGGGGTTTTAACCTTTAATACTGCATGTAAATTACCATGTAACTATAAATATAACTTAAACATGTATGTTAATATTATCCCAATACACTCAGAGGACCAGTTACGAAATTGCAATACAACATGCCAAGCATTGAAAATGCGATCAAAATATCATATACCAAAAGTATCCTATATGTATATATAAATATATATA
>SDVV010044623.1:0-10139 GCA_016164225.1 Gammarus roeselii
ATCCATTTCTGATAGCGAATAAATAAAAAACATTACTATATGTCATCCTGTACCTCCTTTAGTGTGGTTTCTTTTCTAATTTTGTTGTTAAATCACCTATCTGATACACAAATAAACGAGAGTTAACTTCTGTTAACACAACACAAATTTGTTTCTCCAAACAAAATTAATTTGTCAGTTCAGGAATGATAACATGATCTGCTACAGCAACAATACAAATTTTTCGAGATCTTTCTGCTTATGCAACATATTCTATTTTGCTTACACCTCAAACACATATTTCAACAAAATCAAAAGACGCTGGAAATTAGAGAAAATAACGAGCGGTAAGAAATGTTTTCTTTAGCTATTGAGGCTGCTAAAATGTTTTTTGCGGTCCTACATACCTGTCCTACATACTACATACCTGTCCTACATACCACGTACGATAACGAATTAAGCTCTTTTCAATAACAATACCGCGATACTAACAAATAAAATCGCGATTGAACAACTGCTCTCTGCCATATCCCCCTTCTACCAAGTTGGTTAGATTAGGTTGAGGAGGGTTCAACCCCACCGGAGTTCTGACATCCACCTTACCACATCGATATGTCCTCTACCACTTTCTTCTCTTCAGTGTTAAATCCATTCTCTAGAGCAACGTCTACCCGCCCACTAACTCGCCCATTTGTCCACTGGCAGAATCCTCCGCAACTGCTATGCACGTCTACCCAGCCTCTGCCACTTTAATCCCCGTTTTACCACGTCCATCCTCATACGTCCACGTTCATCCGCTACTGCCATATCCATCCACCCACTGCCACGTCCATCCGCTACCAACATGTTGATCCACCCACTACTACACCCATCCCATCCCTATAACGTTCACTTCCATCCGCCCACTGCCACGTCCTTCCTCACACTGCCATGTCTATCCGCTACTGCAATATCTATCCACCGACGGATACATCCTTCCGCTTCTAACATGCCAATCCACGCATTACCACACCCATCTCATCACACTTACTTTCATCCTCACATTTCCACGTCCATCTTCATACTGTCACATCCATCCTATGGATGCCACGTCAATCGCCCTCTGCCCCGACCATACGCAAACTGTCACCTCCATCCCCCATAACAACGTCCATTCGTCCACTTTAACGTCCACGCGCCCACTACTATTAAAATCCCTAACTGCCACGTCCATCCGTTCACTGTCCATTTACACCTGTACTATCACGACCATCCGCCCTCTGTCATATCCGTCCCCTCACTATCACGACCATCCGCCCTCTGCCATATCCATCCCCTCACTATCACGACCATCCGCCCTCTGCCATATCCATCCCCTCACTATCACGACCATCCGTCCTCTGTCATATCCATCCCCTCACTATCACGACCATCCGCCCTCTGCCATATCCATCCCCTCACTATCACGACCATCCGCCCTCTGCCATATCCATCCCCTCACTATCACGACCATCCGCTCTCTGCCATATCCATCCCCTCACTATCACGACCATCCGACCATTGCTCCATCCCGTCTCGATCGCCCTGCTACTGTCGCGGACAGTCCCTGACTAAAGTATCGTCCCAAATATTGACACACAAAATCCAATTAAGTAGAGGGAGCGATTTATAGCGCCTATAAAGTATCCCCTGACGGACGGAAGTTTGGTTTCAAGTTTGGCTGGTTGGCGACTGAAGCAGAGTCAGCACCGGTTGGAGCGCGTGAAGCAGAGCCAGCACCGGTTGGAAGGCGTAAAGAAAAGTTAGCTCCGGTTGGAGCGCGTGAATCAGAGTCAGCACCAGTTGGAGCGCGTGAAGCAGAGTCAGCACCGGTTGAAGTGCGTGAAGCAGAGTCAGCACCGGTTGGAGCGCGTTAAGCAGAGTCAGCACCGGTTGGAAGGCGTGAAGCAGAGTCAGCACCGGTTGGAGCGCGTGAAGCCGAGTCAGCACCGGTTGGAGCGCGTGAAGCAGAGTCAGCAGAGGCTAAACACTCTCCTCCGAGGCAGGACTCGTAGATTGAAAGGCAACGCTTGTCGTTAGTGACAAAAAAGGGAGCCTCTTGAAGGGCTGTTCTTTAGACTCATTGATGCACCCTAGGGCGGCAATTGCAGCTGGTTCATGTTGGTAGTTGTGCTGGTGCATATTTATTCATGTACTACCCATAGCAAGAAATGATTTGACCATACTAGTCTTGTATAAGAAGATCATTTATGGTCAAGCTACTAACAATTGTCTCTTATTATTGATATTCGGTAAATCAATTCCCTGAACTTCAGCTATAGTTGAAAAGAATATACAATCAAGAGTCAGCAAGGTTCAATTAAAGACACAATGAAAGTTTATTCCAATCCCTTTCCAATTTAGCTTAAGATGCAAGATCTTTTCTAAGCCTGTGGATTTTAATCCTATCATTCATCTAAACCCAGTTCTACTAGCTAAGCCACGAATGTTCTAAAATTAGCAATAATCTTAAAGTTCATCAGATAACTTCGTAATATCATCATTTTCTTTGGATAATTTGAGGTTTGATGAACATATCAAAGTTCGGTCGATTTCTAATAAGAAACACGGCTCAAACATACCTTTATTATCCCTTGAGATCATCACACGATCACACCCTTCGTTGCTGTTGAATAACACAACACTGGCATCTGAATATTATTTCCTGCCCATCTTCGGAGGCGAAATCCTTGTTGACCAGTCCTTCCTCTACTTTCGGTTCAAAATTTTCATTGGTTTTCAGTTATTTCCTTATAACTGAATATTTTTCAGCAAGAGGTTGACCTATCCTTCTGACCTCCTTTCTCAGGCCTATTGCAAGTGGGCTGCGCCCGGGACCCCATGATCAGGAAAATGTATTGTCCGAATGCTCAACCCATGTATCAAAAAATGTTATATATGACTCACGCTAAAGCCACCATATGTATTTTTTTCCCTATTGTAAGAAATGCACAGGTTCTTCAAATAATGATTTCAAAATATCGAAAAGAAGATAGCAGAGGCTGCATGTATACGATCACCTGATAATGCACATTTCCATCAGGTCGTTAAAAGTGAACAAACGTATCACCTACACCACAAGCTGGTGCATTAGTTTAGTTCGATTAATGTATATTACATGACATCAGGATGATAAATTTTCATTAGTTTTCACCATTTATGCACTGTTATTTTTGCAGAATATTTGAATCGTAAGTCATATGAACGCTGAGCTCTTTCTCAAGGTCAACAACTCAAGGTCAACAACTCAAGGTCAACAACTCAAGGTCAACAACTAAAGGTCAACAGCTCAAGGTCAACAGCTCAAGGTCAACAACTCAAGGTCAACAACTCAAGGTCAACAAGTTAGCAATGGAAATCATGTTTACGAACGGGCCGCGTACATTCAACGTGGACATGGTTTAGTTGTCAGTAAATACATGAAGTAACCAGATTACAAATGATGAAATGTCTGAGTCGTATGGATGATTAACTTGATGTTGGATAATTTAGTTGCTACTTTCCATATATTCCCACTTTGATGGCAAGCATCAAATCCATTCGTTTCAAAACCGTCTACACCGAAATTCCAAGGGCAGCCAAGTAGGGAGATTTGCGTAGGATGCTATCGTTTGGCTACCCTCAAAGTGGGAATATATGGACTCCTATAAAAACTTCCAAGACTCCTAATATATTTTATGGAAGGTGTATTTTGAAATACAGAAGCAATGTTATGCGTCGAAAATTCCATTACTACACGCAAGCAGATATAATTATCATGAGATGAAACATAGCCTCTAATAAACATTCGCTCAATGCTTTACGGTGTGATCTTTTGCGTTGTCAGTATTTTTTCTGTTGCTGCGTAAAAAATTCACTAACTCCTTGGTGAATCAAACATTGCTAAAATAGCGACTCATTAAAAATATGAACTAGTTTTAATTTATTGCAGCTGCACGTCACTCCTAAGAAATGTAAGAAAATGTTGAACAATTCCCCCTTGTTATAGCACATTCCATCTATTTTTAATAAGACTCTTATACATTTTCTAATACATTGAGTTTACCAATAAATAATGATAAAGGCCAGCGTAATATCTTTCCAGCCTTTGGTTCGTTTCAGTGCTTATTTTATCCAACCGAATAATAAAACAGCTTCTCTTCTTAACTTGAATTGTTAAGGAAACAATCTCGTGACAATATTTTAAACTCCGATTGTGCTTTCTAAACACTAAAATGCCCTGCTTCCAGAGATCTCGAAAAAGTGCCTATTCCATCATCAGATCTCACGAAATTTCTAATGCATTAAACAATCAATTTAACCTGCAGCTGGAAATAAGAATGAGTTTTGGTCGACGCAAGTCAGATCACATTCAAACATGTGTACAGACAATTCCCTCTTCACACCTTCCTACAACTCCCCTCACCCACTCCTCATTTCCCCTCATATACCCTGACTTGGAATAAAATGGTCTTCCGGCTCTGCTCTTTGTTCACACATTTTAATTTTAAATTATCTGGGATTCTATTAAGGATTCCTCTTGACTGCTTTGTCATACTTTATAAAAAACAAAAAGCCCCGGCACATAAATCCTGAAATATTTACCTCGCAGGAATATTACTTTCGTCGCTGGATTAAATTGCCTCTCGTCGTTTCTGCCACTTGACTTTGGCTGAAGGGGTCCTGGTTGAAAACGTCAACGTCAATGGTGCTCGGAGTTTTAGAAATGAAGTGACTCTTTTTTTTGGTACTTTCATTAGTTTCTTTTCAATGCATTCGAAGCTGTAATTGCTGGGTTTATTTGCATACTCTGTTATTACGAATGACGAGTGAAGCTTGATAAAAATGTATAAATTAAGATTATTCTCTTTCAGATTGATCAATTGATAATCAATTTTGCAAATTCCAAGCTTGTGTCAATGGAATGGATTATAAAAGCAATTTACAAGATCCCGCCGTCTTATTCACTGTATTGCTGTGATAGACATTACACAACAACTGAAATTAGCAGGCCTAAGCGTGTAGTGTTATGTTGGACTGGCAATGGACGGGTGACTAAACTAATATACTTCAAGCAAGATGGCAGGTCCACTGTTTGAGTTCAGTCTAATTTATTTAGCACAGAAGGAACAGTAGGATAACTGCCACCTAGCATATTGTGTTACATTAATTAATTCAATCACTTAACTCCATGAATCATCTTGTTATGTGTTGAGTTCTGATCTCAGCACAAAATTGTGTTTATCTACAAACTTGCAGAAACGGAAGAACCGAGATGGTTCCACAGACATTGAAACTCAGTTGTGGGCTATCTGGATTAAAAAAAATCGCTTTCAATAAAAATTTAAAATATCTTGAATTATGGCCTACGATACAGTGCATCCTTCGTCTCAGAGGCGTTGAAGTGATGTATAATGACAGCGCAACTTTCGCCACGATGGTGTTGAAGTGATGTTTAATGACAGCCCATCATTCGCCACGATGGTGTTGAAGTGATGTATAATGACAGCGCAACTTTCGCCACGATGGTGTTGAAGTGATGTATAATGACAGCCCATCATTCGCCACGATGGTGTTGAAGTGATGTTTAATGACAGCCCATCATTCGCCACGATGGTGTTGAAGTGATGTATAATGACAGCGCATCCTTCGTCACGATGGTGTTGAAGTGATGTATAATGACAGCGCATCCTTCGCCACGATGGTGTTGAAGTGATGTATAATGACAGCGCATCCTTCGCCACAATGGTATTGAAGTGATGAATAATGGCAGCCCATCCTTCGCTACGATGCTGTTGAAGTGATGTATAATGACAGCGCATCCTTCCGCCACGATGGTGTTGAAGTGATGTACAATGACAGCGCATCCTTCGCCACGATGGTGTTGAAGTGATGTTTAATGACAGCCCATCCTTCGCCACGATGGTATTGAAGTGATGTATAATGACAGCGCATCCTTCGCCACGATGGTGTTGAAGTGATGAATAATGGCAGCCCATCCTTCGCCACGATGGTGTTGAAGTGATGTATAATGACAGCGTATCCTTCGCCACGATGGTGTTGAAGTGATGTATAATGACAGCGCATCCTTCGCCACAATGGTATTGAAGTGATGAATAATGACAGCCCATCCTTCGCCACGATGGTGTTGAAGTGATGTATAATGACAGCGCATCCTCTGCCACGATGGTGTTGAAGTGATGTTTAATGACAGCCCATCCTTCGCCACGATGGTGTTGAAGTGATGTATAATGACAGCGCATCCTTCGCCACGATGGTGTTGAAGTGATGTATAATGACAGCGCATCCTTCGTCACGATGGTGTTGAAGTGATGTATAATGACAGCGCATCCTTCGTCACGATGGTGTTGAAGTGATGTATAATAACAGCGCATCCTTCGCCACGATGGTGTTGAAGTGATGTTTAATGACAGCCCACCCTTCGTCACGATGGTGTTGAAGTGATGTATAATGACAGCGCATCCTTCGCCACGATGGTGTAGAAGTGATGTATAATGACCGCCCATCCTTCGCCACGATGGTGTTGAAGAGCTAAATACATAAGTAATATGTACGAAGCCTTTGCCCGCATGGTCATCATATACTACTTGAATATACTTACCATCATCTTATAAGCTAGGGCAGTGGATAAATCATACATTTACATCCCGGTTGCCAATGGAAATTGTTTGAGGACATGTGCTCAATTCTCTATTATTCAAAATATCAAGACAAAGAAAACCTTATATTTTACTATTGATTTCTTGTTAAATATATCAATTTAGTTGGGTCAACTGGATGTATGAACTTCTGTGCGTACTTCCATACGGGTAAATTTAGGTTTATACTTCCGAACTTATAAACCAAAGATGCGAATTATTTCATAAATCCAAGGAATTCGTTCAATTATCTGATTTCCCTTTGGATCCAGCCACGCTTTACAAGCATCCTTTCCCACCTCTGATATGAAATACCACCCAATTGTATCAATCATCCTCTTGTATCCCTCTGCTTCTCGGGCCTCTTTCCCATCTTGTTCCTTTTCTTTGCGGAACCATTCCTTGGACCGTCGCATATCATTTATCCATAATGAAGAAAAATAATCTTCGCCTCCAAACCGCTTCTATTCTCCACCCGAACGCACTTCCAATGTAATAAATAAATGCGAGTATCCTGGGCATGGCCACGGCTCAAGAGAGGCAAGGAAGTTGAGCGGCTTATCTCGACGATATTTTCCTCGAAGTCAAAAGCCGGCAAGATTATCAATTGAGAAATGGGGACAATAAACTTTCAGCGTTGGCAACAAAGGACTCGGTGGGGCGTAGTTGCGGACACAGTATTGATAATCCTGAAAACGTGTTATCTGATGAAGGCGATGGGGAACTAAGAAACGATGTACTTTTTACGTCAATAAAATTCGACTTGGGAGCATATAAAATATACCTCATAAATGTAAATTATAATTGAGGACTTATGAATGAATGTGGGTGAATTATTTATATTCTTTTTGTTTGTAATAATAACAGGGTAATCAGGACATAGGAAGGCACGCATCTTGAGTTTTGGGCGAGTCCAAGAAATTTATGTAGCAAGTAAAGTAATTTAAAAATTATACGAAATGGAAAAAAACGCTAAACTGTATGACAGACAAGGATTCGTCCCATTGTCTTGTGTTGGAGTGCCGTTTGTGCGGGCGACTGTCAATGATTCATTCGGTGAGTCTCCAATTAGGACGTAGGATTGATAGGATCAATTATGACGTAGGATCGATAGGATCAATTATGACGTAGGATCGGTAGGATCAATTATGACGAAGGTTCGATAGGATCTATTATGACGTAGGATCGATGAAAATCAAATATGTCGTATGATCGATAGGATCAATTATGATGTAGGATCAATAGGAAGACTCAGACATGCAGGTGACGGTGTTGATGGGTTGACGGTAGGGGTTAGCGAGAGCTCATTTTCCGACGAAATAGGACAAACTATGTCCTAGTAGGACAAACTGTGTCCTGAAAGGACAAACTGTGTTGTGGAGGATGATTAACAGGGCCACGACTGAAAGGAAAGCCACATATCCTGCATGGAGCATATGACTGCAAGCCAAAAACCCTGTACTGAGCAGACGACTACGAGCCACATACCCTGCACGGAGCAGACGACTACGAGCCACATACCTTGCTCGGAACAGACGACCACGAGCCACATACCCTGCACGAAACAGGCGACCACGAGCCACATACCCTTCAATGAGCAGATTTTTTAGGAAGAGAAATAAAGCTTTTTGCTGACGAACCCGTGAAATGAATTTATAACTCGAGTTGACCCACTCAATTAAGTCACACGTGGACGATATGGGAGTCGTAAAACAAATGCTTAGTTGCTGAAAGTATTAACTCATATTACTGAGAGGACAGGTGTATTGCTTTAGTGCGTGCTCGTTTTTCTTTTCCCGGCACGTCTTTCTCGAAAATATGAATAGCACATTTATATGTTACGAATAATGCTTTTTTAACTAATCTTCTAGTAATAAGAACTTCAAAAGCCAGAAAGAGATCAGTATTCGTCTCTTTGTGAAAGTAAACCAACCTGGTAGGCTGTTTATATTTTTTTCTTGCTTTTTAAAACAATTATGTAATATTCAGCATAGGAAGAATAAATGAACCATCCGCGTAAGAAACATCCCGTCGCAAATGACGATCTTTCAATATCTTCTCCTTCGATTCGTCCTTAACATCAAATTTCAGATAGGAAGCTGAAACTATTGTCAATCGTTTCTATATGGGTCCTAAATCTCTGCCTTCGCATGCAGGCACTCGACCGTGCCTAGAACTCTCTTTCTCAACGCTAAATCATTTTTTTCCTCCCCTGTCGATCGATGTGATATTCAACATAAAAACATCAATGTGTAATTTTAGGCAAGTAATAAAAAGTAACTTATTATGATACATAAATTTGATCAAATATTCTGATAGGAATGGGAATCCAATTATTACCCTCCAGCATCATAAATATAAATCTGTCCAGAACTATTTACGTCATAGTTTTTGTCATGATTGTGTGATATGTATTTGGTTGAAGACCTCTGCAATATAAGACTTGGTTGGTCCTAATTGAACATTATCATCATTAGACGGGACATTATCATAAATAGAAGGGTCATTATCATCATTAGACGGGACATTATCATTATTAGATGGGTCATTATCATCATTATACGGGACATTATCATCGATAGACGGGTCATTATCATCATTAGACGGGACATCATCATCATTTGACGGGTCATTATCATCATTTGACGAATTATTATCATAATTAGACGGGAAATTATCATGATTAGACGGGCAATTGTTGAAGCATATTGAAAAATTTCTCGGACTTCTCGAAATGAAATGGTGGAATGAGGACAACTCTGAAATTGCTGCATGGAATCATGACTACCCAGTAAAACCGTGGCTAATGGACCGCTTGATGAGGGGCAGTTTTGATTTTAATTTAAGATAGTTAAGTGAAACTTTCATGTATGGCATAAGAGGCGCAAATAACTATAATTTGTTGAGGATGGGTGCTCAATGCCGAATAAATATTTGTGAATAAGATTACATTAATAAACGAGAGACGAGAACAGCTATATATACTAGATCATGCTGGTTTCAAGCTCTATAAGTTATGGATAAGAAATTCTATACTTCCTCGGTACAATTATTTTTGTAATAACTCATATTACTGAGAGGGTGAGTGTGGACTGATAACTATACTTATTCAGTCATTTATTCAATAGGTTGTCGAAGAAATTACTCTATACTTATTATTGCTGAAAATTTCGCGCCTAAGAGCATTGAAGAAACACACAGGAATATATACATCCCCAAATAACAGAAAAGCCTGTCACACCATCTCTTTGTTTGATAGTGTTTTTTGAAAGCAGCTCCTTAATGTCACTCAACACTCCCTTCACTACGAGTTTATCACTCCTCAGTTATCGTGTCTCCAGGGCTTTACTCTCATACTCTTTCTCTTAAAACCGTGTCCAACTGATCGTCTCACCGTACCTGTATTAACTGATCATATCACCGTGTCTGTATTAACTGGTCGTCTCACCGTATCTGTATTAACTGGTCGTCTCACCGTGTCTGTATTAACTGGTCGTCTCACCG
>SDVV010044624.1:0-10139 GCA_016164225.1 Gammarus roeselii
CCACGCATCGTTTGTGACCAAAGGTGGGCACCACGCATCGTTTGTGACCAAAGGTGGGCACCACGCATCGTTTGTGACCAAAGGTGGGCACCACGCATCGTTTGTGACCAAAGGTGGGCACCACGCATCGTTTGTGGCCATAGGAGAGTATCACTGTTAGTGACTAAATGTGGGTACCAAAAACAGTTCGTGACCAAAGGTGTGTACCACATGCAATTTGTGACCAAAGATTGATAGCATACCAAAAATAAGGCAAGGGATGGTGTGAATACCGTCTGAAAGTTGCAGTACCAGTTATTGCATTCATTTCCTGAACGGACCTGCGTGCTGACTTGCATGGCGTGCAGAGCTGCGATCCTCATTTAGTGGATGTTCCGGTCATCAATTGTATTGATGCGCAGTCCAGATAAGCTTCGAATAATCAAGGGGTGTCCAATCAGCTGAACAGTTTGTTACCTACATAGTGTGTTAACTACTTGCCTGTTTTGGTGGAATACCATTGCATAGTTTGTGTAGCTAACACACTTTGCAGCTCAGTTATTACCCGTTGACCCCCCCTCCCCTCCCTCTCCCGTTGGCATCTGTTAGGTTCACGGGCCTCACGGAGTCACGGCCCAACCTGGTGGGGGGGTGAACACCCTTATTTCACTTCAGACTCCCATCTTCTTCACCCTTCGCTATCTCTCCTTTTCTCCCCCATCTGATTTGCTTAACTTCTATTTATCTCATTTGCATCTTATGTTTAGTTCAAATTTCCTTTAACTTGTCTCAGATCCCTTCTTAACAACTCTCCTAATAGTCATTGCACACAAACACACGCACACACAGACGCGCACACTCAAACATAGACACACCGGTTCTAACTATTCTCCTTTCGGGTGGCGGATAACAGCCAAGTTGCGCTCTTTCTTTCATGCAAATTTTTCTAAGACTACTCTTTCTTCTTCTTTCCATTCTTGTTGTTCTCATGCGTGAAATTTCCTACACCTAGTGTAGATCTCATGCATGGGATCCCCGTTTTCTGTCACTTCTTCATCTTCCCCCTCAGCAGGTTTTGGAGCGCGTAGCCCGCACCTTAAGGACTACTGCGGATCCTTGAAGCTCCGAAACAGGGTAGGTAGTGTGTTATTCCTCCCTACTACCATCCGGGAAGTGCTGGGACCATATGGCCTCAGCACTTTAGAGTTCCTGTACCTCCTGTGGCACCCGCACATACCTTAAACGTTCGTCGCATAAACGACTTCAACTTTGCGCGGAAGTAAACCTAACTCGAACATTGAAAGTAAAAGTAAAACAAAGACTAACATGATGCAGCACTGTTTGCTGGTTTGACATTGGGCGCCAGAAGGACGATGACTCCAGTGCGCTAGAAAGCCTCGTCACTCTAATCTAATCTACCCGTTGAAAAGACTATGCTAAATACGGACTGGGCATCTATCCACCTTAAGAAAAGATCATCAATAATGACCATTACTTCCTCCAGACACTCTCACTATTGATAATTACCTCCCTCAGCCACCATAAGTACTGACCATTGCTTCCCTTATACACCATCACTACTGACCATTACCTCCCCCATTCACCATCACAACTGACCATTGCCTCCCTCATACACCATCACTACTGACCATTGCTTCCCTCATACAACATCGCTAAATACCATTACCTCCCTCATACACCATCACTTCTGACCATTAGCACCCACATTCAACATCACTCCTGACCATTGCCTCCCTCATACACCATCACTACTCATGATTGCCTCCCTCATACATCATCACTACTGACCATTAACTCCCTCTGACCATTGCCTCCATCATACACCATCACTACTGACGATTGCATCCCTCATACACCATCACTACTGACCATTGCATCCCTCATACACCATCACTACTGACCATTAACTCTCTAATACACCATCACTACTGACCATTGCCTCCCTCAAACACCATCACTACTGACCATTGCCTCCCTCGTACACCATCACTACTGACCATTTTCTCCCCCGTTCACCATCACTACTGACCATTGCCTCCCTCATACACCATCACTACTGACCATCACCTCCCTCATACACCATCACTACTGACCATTTCCTCTCCCGTACACCATCACTGCTGACCATTGCCTCCCTTATACACCATCACTGCTGACCATCACCTCCCTCATACACCATCACTACTGACCATTTCCTCTCCCATACACCATCACTTCTGACCATTGCCTCCCTCATACACCATCACTACTGACCATTACCTCCCCCAGATGCCATCACCGTAGACCTCCGTAACGGTCTCAGCAACACCTGCAACGCCCGCCCCTCCGCTCCTCAGCCTCCGGCCCGGTTCCAGGCCTGGCCTGCTAACATCGTCAGGGGCGTCCACAACATCTCCGTCAACATCGGCCCTACAGGGGGAGAGAGGGGGTACTCCGCTATCACAAGTAAGGACAGTGGAAGATAACTTAGCTACAACTTGGTGTTGCTGTTGTGTGTCGCGTCGTCTTCGCCCGTCACCAAACCGCGCGAGCTAAGCGGCTCAAAAAATGGCAGTTTCGGCAACTGCGTCAGCCCCATCGCAGGGACTCCAACCATCCCAGCTAGGGTACAGTACCCTTCCCCGTCAGGTCTCAGTTCAGACACGTTGTTTGACAAGGGCACCATTGAAGGACGGATGTAAGGAAGCTTAACTCGGTAGTTGACAAGGGCACCATTGAAGAGCGTCGTTGCGGAAGTGTCAGTTCAAACTTTGAGGTTTACACTGAGGAGAGGAGGTCTCATTAAGGACTTAGTAGTTGACGAGCGCACCGTTGAAGGGCGGATGGGTGTAAACCTCACTTAGCGGTTGACAAGAGCGCCATTTAAAGGCGGGTGACAGGAACCTCACATAGCGGTTAAACATGATACCATTTAATCGCGGATGGGAGGAAGCCTCACTTGGTGGCTGACAAGGGGGCCAATAAAGGGCGGTGGAAGGAAGCTTCACTTGGTGGATGACAAGGAGGCCGATGACGGGCGGATGGGAGGGAGCCTCACTCGTAGGGTAACCATTGATCATGGGCTACGAAACATGTTCAAGTTTTGGTTATGTTCGGGATCTCTAGCAATAACTAAACAGACAAATGCCAGAGCTGCGACAGAATAAAAATATATTTGTATGGTATTGAAATAAATATACTTCTTCAGAATTAAATCATATATCTCACAAGAATAGCTATAATAAAAGCCCCATATCTAATAAGTTCAAATCTAGAGCGTAAATGATCGCCCTGCAATTGATGTGACTCTTGTAATATTGACTATTTCGCTCCGGTACATTGGATGAGGTTCAAACTCGTCTAAGGATACTTTTTATGGATATAAAGCAATTTTGTGTATAACACTTCCTATCACAATATAGTCCTTTCTTCTAGAACTGTTATCTCTAATTCCCGTTTTCCCTTATAGGTTAATGTAGACCCCATTATTGATGAATGCTATTCAAAGGGTTCTTCCACTCTTAAAATTAATATTTATTTCCATTCGTTTCACTTTCATTGCTCTCAAGGACGAAGGAAGCTCTTTGGTAAGACTCTCAACAAGCTAGGGTATTTATTCATCCACAGGCATGACCTGTTCCATTTAATTGGCTGACATATGATTATTAGTATCAGGTCTCTGAGCTAATATTTGAAACCAGTAGTGTGTCGGTAAACTGCCATCGAACGCAAAGTTAGCCAATGTTTTTTCCAATGTGATGCAAAAGTGTATTTATAGCTATATTTTAAAGTTCAATTCTAATGAGCCGGTCAAGGGCTGCATTCCTCATAGTTTCCGTATAACCTAAAATACGGATTTTTCCTACTCGTATGTCTGTTTTCATCACTCTATCAACCAACGCTTTTTTATCGTTGAAACATTTTTTTGTATAGACCCCTGGCGACTGTTTTACTGTTCTCTTAGCCGACGGTGTTTTCCGCTAAGAAAAGTGGTATGTGGTGGCACTCAGGAACCTTAGAAGCAATTTATGGCCAGTTACAAATTGAATTCTTAATCATCGTCACACTATGATTTTGCGTTTTAGGGAACACAAACAGCATAAATCTTGTACTGCTATGGTTAGCCTTGTGAGGATCGGCAGCCTACCTACAGAATCCTGACTTCCTCCCGTAGATAGGCTGCCGATCTCAGAGAGGAAACGGGGCAAATGAACCATGACTAGCAGCAAACTTGACGTCCTTCTTTCCCAAGGCACTCCATCTTGGGGCATCGCTTGGTGGGTCAACGGCCTGCTTATCCCCGAGATCTACGTGGAGAGGGGCCAGACCTACTACTTCACAGTGGAGGGCGGCGACGACCCCTCCAAGCAGGCCTCGTAAGTGGGAAGGACATGCAGAATAGACAGTTGCTTCTACAAGTGCAATTCCTCGTTGGATTTAAAGCTGATAAAGACACAATAATAAATACAAATCTCCGTTACTCTACCCAAATAACACTAGGTTGATTTGGACTAAATAATCTGAACATTTGCTTAGTTTCTGAATCCGTTTTTTATGTTGCTGTTATGAGAAGTTGTGCAGGCTGGTGTTGGAGTTTGATAGAGTGTGTGAGAGGAGGAAGCTGCCCGTTAATGTGGATTAAAGTAGAGTAATGAAGTGTTCGAGGAATGACGATACTGGCAGAATCATTGTCCACCTCAATGTAGAGTTTTTGGAGGAAGTTCAGAGAAGACTGGACTAGTGGATTTTTAGGTGAAACCTAGCGTGAAGAATAGGGGAAAAGCGTTGGGTGCACTGAAGAGTATACTGAGCTGTATAAGACATTGGCTATGGAAGCAAAGCAAGAATTGTGTGATGTGTGACAAAGTAATTGTCCCAATTGTGCTCTACGGGTCTGAGGCGTGCGGAGCATGAGTGGAAGTGAGCTGAAGTTTGAATGTTTTCGAGGTGGAATTTTTGAGAGATGTGGACCAAGGGACGCCGGGAAATGAGATCAATAATGACTTTGTTCGAATTGGAACGTGGTTTGTGAGGAAAAAGGAGGACAGAGTAGATTCACGTGTGCTGAGAGGGTTCGGGCTCATGGTGAGGAGAGGATGGGTGATGAGAAATTTATGAAAAGGGTGATGATAGAGAAGGTGAGTGAGCAATGGTCATGGGCCCTAGAGGAAGACCGAAATATGGGTGGATGAATGGCGTGACGTATGCTTTAGAGAGGAGAGACATCAGTGGGGAGGTAGCAAGAAAGCGTGCAATGGTCAGGTGTGAGTGAAGGTATCTAGCCCTTTCGAGATCCTGGTCACTTAAATCTGATCTATATTTTCCTAGTAAATACCTAACCTCGTGTTTCCGCAGGTATCACCCCTTCTACATCACGGACAGCAAAGAGGGCGGCTTCGCTCAGAATACCAAGCAGGAGCAAGACCGCGAGAGAGTGTTTGCTGGCATGGAGGTCTCTGAGCAGGGCATGCCCAAACCCACAGCTGGTGAGTGCAGGGTCTTGGTTGAAATCAGAGCAGAGATTCTCCGTCCGTGTCTTGGCCGCTAGGAGTCATGGGGTACAACAATAGGGTTCGGGGAGTTGCGAGCCTTTCCTCCCTCCGCTCGTCTTGCTTCTCTGAGAAGAATATAATTCAAATGATGTGGGAAATTTCACACGTTGATAACTTTTATTCGTCCCTGAGTTCTAGTTTTTCAACAAGCCTAGACATCCTACAAAAAATTTCATGGAAATAACTTTGTTCAATTTAAGGTACCTCTATAATATTGGTTTTGTGAGCGTCTGCAGTTATTGATTGGAGTCAAATTTCTCATAGGTTAATAGATTACTAAATGGAGTTTCAGTTGGTGTGAGTTATTAGGCTAGGTTCCTCCTGCGCAAGAACGTGCAAAACACTAAGCCCGAATTGACTTTCCCTTATTCACACCCAATGTTCCCTTTTGTTTTAGAGCATGGTACTAAGCGCACCCCGTCAATTATAACTAAAACTAAAAATTCAAACTCACGTAATTCCCTTTCGTTTGTAGGGAAATTCAACTTTCAAGACAGCTACACATCTTCTGCACATATTGGATGTGACTCTGTCACCTTCAACACTGAAGAAGATAGATTAATAATTGTTCAAAAGCAGATGGGCCAGTTGATGCATCAACAATAACACTACGTTCAAATTGAATACCTTATAGTTTGTATGGAAATAACCTCTTGGAAGGTTTCGTAGAGTTCTAATGTTATGAGCAACCTTCAAAATCCATAAGCTGAGCAGCCCGTTTGTCAGCAAAATCGTCTGTTGAGCCGAACTAAAGCAGCTTCCCTTGCCTTACAGTCGGCCACCTCTGCATGTGGAAGCCACTCAGCAGACGGGACCAGTGGGAGGACAGCGTCACCTTCGATTCCTACAAGAAGACCCTTTACAAGGACTGTGAGCCCGGCAAGCCAGGAGTCCTGATCTGGACGGTGCCAGAGGACACACCTGATCTCGTCTACTATCAGGTGAGGACCGGTCAAATAATAACTGAAGTACATAAAAAACTTTGTTAAGCTTGTTTTGCTATTTTTTTTTAGTAACTGAAGAGTTGGCAGCTCGGATGCAGTGCTGTACGTCACAGGTGGTTTCAGAAGCAATTAAACCAACGCAAACTGTGAAAATATAATGTTTGATTTTGAAAGCCGTTCAGGAATACATTTGCGTTCCTGATTGTATTAATATTAATTTTGGCCTCTCAACTTTTCTCTGGATTTCTTGTGAATGAACAGCGAGCCAGCGTCCGTCGATACAATGTTCATGTCCGCAGTTTCTGTCGTAATACTTTTCGTCTGAATCTGTATCCTCAGTATATAGAACCATGCTCTCAAACTGCGATGGTTATTATCTCCCTACACCCCTTAGTTATTCATTTTTTTCCCTCCTTCTATCTGTTACTCCCTCCCTTCTCATACTGACTCTCCCTCTTTCCTCTGCAGTGTTACACACACCGCAACCTGGGCTGGAAGATTCAAGTGAACGACCCTGGTTTCCTACCCAGTGAGAGGTTCAGTGCCGCCGCTCCCAGCGGGGCTACTGCTCTGGGGGTGCTGCTGGCTGTGGGGGTAGCTGCGCTCCTCAGATGAAAGAGCTGCGGTTGGGAGGTGTAACCATTATAAAAGATGCAATTCTCTGTGGTAGTTCAGACAGGAGGGGTGAAAGTTACGTTCTGGAAAGGTGCAACCCTCATAAATGCTTGGATATTTCTCTTTGGTAGATCCGCCTCGAGGGGTGAGAGAGCGTTGGTGAGGGGTAACCCTAACAAAAACTTGGTAGTTATTTGTCAAAGTACAGCCGAGAAAAAAATCAGAAAATCTTTACCCGGAACGTGCTATCAACCTTTCTACCATAGTGTTGTCATCATTTTGGTTTGGGTTAGGACGGTAACGAGTGGATTTAATGGTTACTGCCGGGATCCGCTCTTGATGGTCGAGACAAATTACCTCTCTTTTCTTCTTCGTTTATTTCACTGACTAACATGTAAAGTTGGTTAGTAACATTGTAATTCCTGAAAGGAATTCATTGCATTTCTGTTGTAGTTGAGCCACTTTACAATTCATTTGTCCAGTTATTGTGTTGATAGTTACTGCACGTAGAATGACGTTGAGAAAGCAGTTACGAGGAGGACTAGGTGTGGTCTGTATTGCTCTGAATTGCAGTAGAAGAAAACATGAAATACCTTCTGAACAGAAACTGCACTAGAAAACGATCTTGTATAATTGTAATAAGTGTCCACCAAATTAGAAGTAGTCAAAGCAATGTGAGAAAATACGTCACAACGAGCCAAAAATGTGTAGGTGGATGTTCATGTTGAAATTAAGGTAATCGGGCCGACTTTTGAATGTGGTCTGGATTTGCCGAAGGGTCTTTCTGAACGAATTGCTTCTCAATCATGTACCATTTGATTATTTCACATTGACATCAGGAGCTAAAATGACCTCTACAAGGATTCGATCAATTGCCTACCATTTATTTTGTTCAAATTTATCCAGGCCTGTGGAGAGGATGAAGAGATGCAAGACCTGACTCTCCTCTCCTACCACAGGCAGCTGGTAATGGCTGGAGCTGGATTGCCTATCCTACCACATGCAGCTGGTAATGGCTGCAGCTGTATTGCCTATCCTACCACATGCAGCTGGTAATGGCTACAGCTGTATTGTCTATCCTACCACAGGCAGCTGGTAATGGCTGCAGCTGGATTGTTAGCCAGTCTTCACCAATTTTTGCTTCCATGATGATGTGGGTAAATGCAAGTACGGAGTCTACTTCGATTGTATTTTGATTTTGTCGATGCCTAGCGTTCGAATGCTGAGTCTAAATTTTAATGGAATTCCGATGTTCGAATGCTAGAGGAACATTGACAAGAAAATCGAAAAAAATGTAATTCCGCAGCAACAAGCGAACGTAAAGCCAATAATTACCTTAATTATAAGCTGATGACCAGTATGGGTCCTGTCCTTAACAAGCTGAGGACCAGTATGGGTCCTGTCCTTAACAAGCTGAGGACCAGTATGGGTCCTATCCTCAACCCACAGATAATGAGATTGTTCTTATCAGATGTATCCCTATAGAGATCTCCAAAAATCTTTGTGCTTAATTTTCATGGGATTAGAAACATTTTAACTTTGAAGGGATTAGAAACGTGTAATTTTTCGGGGAATTAGAAAATTTTGAACTTTCAGAGGATTAGAAATGTATAAGGTTTCAGTGGATTAAAAACATTTGAACTTTCAGTGCATTAGAAACGTTTAAACTTTCTCGGGATTATGAACGTTGAAACTCGCTGTGGATTAGAAACCTGCCATGTCACGGTTGTAACTTACACCTAATGTTTAAAACATTAGGTGAAACTCTGGGATCGAAAGAAGAGTGAGATCATAATGTTAAACTATTACCAGAGGTTGCCGGAGTTGAAATGTCGTATTCTTTGGTCACTCTTCCTTCTAGTTCAAGTGTGAATAATTATAATATACCCTAAAATAGTTGTTCCATAAGCGACGAAGCAATATATGAGACAGGACGTAAATATTTGTATATTATAGGTACTAAAATATCTGTTTGTTTTATAAAGTTTACCATTATTAAATTCGGATAAAATAATGATTGTTCACGCTCTGTTCTAGTGTTAAAGGTACATAAGGTCATCGCAGCCCATAACAGTGCACATACGTCAATCAATCTCCATTAAAATAGTCAACTGAAACATTGTGCGCCACCAGCATATTAGAAACGCTGTATTTGTTGCCAGTCGGCATTACCCGCAGAGCATGCGTGAGGTAGGCATGGTTACCCACAGAGCATGCGTGAGGTAGACATTAATACCCACAGAGCATGCGTGAGGTAGACATGGTTCCCCACAGAACATGATGAGCATGATGTCTCATAAAAGTGACTCATGATGTCAGTACACAAACTCACAACTTTAGCAATTACATATTGATGAATGCTTTATCGGGTTCCCTTTGAATCTACACTTCTTTGTAAATCTCTGTAATATCCGATGAAATTTCAGCTGTTTCTCTCCCTTTTATTAAAACTGACAGCCAAAGTTATAGGAATGTTAACTTATAGGAGTTTTAATTTATAGGAATGTTCATCAGTGCCCGATCCTACCCGAAGATGATTCTAAGCGTCTAGTAACATTCCAGAAACCAGACCTTCGTGTAACATAGAGCTCTGCGTGTAACGATACTTCGATGATGCTCTCCTGTGTACAGACTTATCAAAATGCATTTGTGTATTGAGTACATCCATTTGTGTGGCCCTAGATCATCCATTTACCCTGCTAGTGTTTGAAACGCCTAATGGTGGCTCCACCGACGAGCCGTACACCACTTCATGCAAGGCCGCCCAGTATTCAGTGTTGAGCGCGAGCCGTACACCACTTCATACAAGGCCGCCCAGTATTCAGTGTTGAGCGCGAGCCGTACACCACTTCATACAAGGCCACCCAGTATTCAGTGTTGAGCGCGAGCCGTACACCACTTCATACAAAGCCCTCAGTATTCAGTGTTGAGCGCGAGCCGTACACCACTTCATACAAGGCCGCCCAGTATTCAGTGTTGAGCGCGAGCCGTACACCACTTCATACAAGGCCGCCCAGTATTCAGTGTTGAGCGCGAGCCGTACACCACT
>SDVV010044625.1:0-10138 GCA_016164225.1 Gammarus roeselii
CCGAATATCGCTGTTATCTGATTACTTCTCATGTTACCGTTGTTAGTAGTGCTTACAGCCCTCACCGTACTCCTGTGGTGTTAAGCGTCTGTAAGTTCCAGAAGTGGCTTTCATTTGCAAACTCTTCATGTTCCCATTGTTATTAGTTTTCCCAGCATCCACCGCACATGTGTGCCTTTAGGTGTCAGTTATGACTAGAAGTAGCTGTTATCTTGACACTTTTCCTGCTACCATTGCTAGTAGTCCTTCTTGTACCCGACGCACTTGATTTGCTTTAGGAGTCAGTTCTAGTCATATGTCGCTGTAATCTGAACACTTATCATGTTCCCATTGTTAGCAGTGTGTATAGCACCCGCCGCACTTGTGTGGTTTCAAATGTCAGTTTTGGTCAAATGTCGCTTTCATCTTAACTTTTTTTATGTTACCATTGTCAGTAGTCTTTCTAGCCCCCGCCGAACTCGTGTTCTTTTTAGCGCCTGTTTTAGCCAAAAATCGCTGTTATCCAAACACTTATCATGTTCCCGTTATTAGTAGTGGTAAATGCACCCGCCGCACTTGTATGGTTTTAAGTATGTATTATAGACATGAATAGCCCTATAACACCTAAAACAACCGAAAAAACTAGAAACACCTAGAACACCTATAGAACCTATTACACATAAAACAACTACAACAACTATAACAAATAAAACAAATAAAACAACTAAAACAACTGTAGCAACTAAAACACCTAAATAAACTATAACACCTAAAACAACTAAAAAACAACTAAAACAACTAAAACAACTAAAACAACTATAACAACTAAAACAATTAAAACAACTAACAACTAAAACAACTAAAAGAACTAGAACAGCTAAAACACCTAGAACAACTAAAACACCTAAACAAATAAAACACCTATAACAACTAAAATACCTAAAACAACTAGAAACACATAGAAAACTAAAACACATGAAACAACCAAACACATAAAACACCTAAACATCTATAACAACTATATCACCTAAAAAACTAAACACTTATAACAACTAAAACAACTAAAACAACTAAAACAATTAAAACACTCAAGCACCTAGAACAACTAAAACACCTAGCACAAATATAACACCTAAAACAACTAATACAACTAAACACCTATAACAACTTAAACAAGTAAAACAACTAAAACAACTGGAACAACTTGAACAACTGAAACAACTATAACAACTACAACAACTAAAACAACTACAACAACTAAAACAATTAAAACAACTAACAACTAAAACAATTAAAACAACTAGAACAGCTAAAACACATAGAACAACTAAACACCTTAAACAAATATAACACCTATAACAACTAAAATTCCTAAAACAACTAGAAACAAATAAAAAACTAAAACACATGAAACAACAAAACACCTGAAACAACTAAACCACCTAAATTAACTAAAACACCTAGAACAACTAAAACAACTAAAAAAACTCAAACACCTATAACACCTGGAACACATAAAACACCTATAACAACTATCATACCTAAAAAGAACTAAACACTTATAACAACTAAAACAACTAAAACAACTAAACAATTAAACAACTAAAACAACTAAAACACCTAGAACAACTATAACACCTAAAACAACTAAAACAAGTATAACAACTAAAACATCTATAACAACTCAAACAACTAAAACAACTAAAATAACTGCAACAATTAAAACAACTAAATCAACTACAACAACAAAACCAACTAAAACAAATATAACAACTAAAACAACTAAACAACTGAAACAACTAGAACAATTAGAGCAGCTTAAACACCTATAACAACTAAAACAACTAAAACAACCAGAACAACTATAACAACTAAAACACCTAGAACAACTACAACAAATAAAACAAATAAAACACCTAAAACAACTTAAATAACTATAACACTTAAAACAACTAAAAACACCTATACAACTATAACACCTAGAACAACTGAACCGACTGAAACGACTACATATAACAACTAAAGGACTTATAACAACTAAACTCCTAAAGCAACTAAAACACCTACAACAAATAGAACAACTAAAACAACTAAAACAACTAAAACAACTAAACAACTATAACAACTAAAACAACTAAAACACCTAAGAAACAACTAAAACACCTAAAAACAACTACAACACCTACAACAACTACAACAACTAAAACAAATATAACAACTAAAACAACTTAAACGACTAAATCAAGGACAAGAACTGAAACAACTAAAACAACCAAAACAATTAAAACAACTGAAACAACTAAAACAACTAAAACAACTAAAACAACTAAAACAACTATAACAACTAAAACAACTAAATCACCTTAACACCTACAACAACTAAAACAACTAAAACAACTTGAACAACTGAAACAACTGAAGCACCTATTTCAACTAAAACACCTAGAGCAACTATAACACCTAAAACAAATATAACACCTACATGAACTAAAACGCCTAAAACAACTATAACACCCAAAACAACTAAAACCCCTACGACAACTAGAACACCGAAAACAACTATAACACCTGAAGCAACTAAAACACCTAAAACAACTAAAACGCCTATTGCAACTAAAACGACTAGAACAGCTAAAACACCTATAACAACTAAAACCTTTAAAACAACCACAACAACTATAACAACTAAAACATCTATAACAACTAAAAACCGATGACAACTATGACACCATAAAACAAATAGAACAACTAAAACAACTAAAACAACTATAAAACTAAAACACCTAAAACAACTAGAACACCTATAACAACTATAACCCCAAAAAACAACTAAAACATCTAAACAACTAAAAAACCTACAACACATAAAACACCTATAACACCTTAAACACCTAAAACACCTATAACACCTATAACACCTAAAACACCCTAAACACCTACACCACCTAAAACACCTGGAACACCTATAACACCTAAAACAACCGAAACAACTAGCAACACCTAGAACATCTATAAAACCTAAAACACCTAAAACAACTACAACAACATCTATAACACCTAAAACAACTATAACAACTAAAACATCTAAACAACTAAAACACCTGAAACAACTGAAATACCTATAACAAATAAAACACCTAAAACAACTAAAACACCTAAACAACTATAAAACCTACAACACGTAGAACACCTAAAACACCTTAAACACCTAAGAAACCTGTAACACCTAAAACACCTAAAACACCTATAACACCTTAAACACCTACACCACCTAAAACACCTGAAACACCTATAACACCTATAACAACTGAAACAACTAGAAACACCTAGATCACATATAAAACCTATAAAACATAAAACAACTAGAACAACTGTAACACATACAACAACTAAAACAACTAAAACAACTAATACAACTATAACAACTAAAACAACTAAAACACCCATAACAACTTAAACCATTAAACAACTAAAACAACTAAAAAACAACTAGAAACATTCCTAACAACTATAACAGCTAAAAGAACTAGAACAACTAAAACAACTAGAGCAACTAAAACACCCAAACCAACTAAACACCTAAACAACTAAAACACCTATAACAACTGAAATACCTATAACAAATAAAACACATAGAACAACTAAAACACATAAGACTGATAAAACACTTGAAACAACTAAAACAGCAGCAACAACGAGAACAACTAAAACCTAGAACACCTTAAACAACTATAACACCTATAAACAGCTATAACA
The DNA here is from genome assembly GCA_016164225.1 of Gammarus roeselii. Lineage (NCBI taxonomy): Eukaryota > Metazoa > Arthropoda > Malacostraca > Amphipoda > Gammaridae > Gammarus > Gammarus roeselii. Next base: position 3,736 of record SDVV010044625.1, read on the forward strand.
CCTACAACAGATAAAACACCTATAACACCTTAAACACCGACAACACCTATAACACCTAAAACACCTAGAACACCTTAAACACCTACACCACCTAAAACACGTGTAACACCTATAACACCTATAATAACCGAAACAACTAGAAACACCTAGAACACCTATAAAACCTATAACACATAAAAAAACTAAAACAACCATAACAACTAAAACAAATTAAACAACTAAAACAACTGTAGCAACTAAAACACCTAAATAAACTATAACACCTAAAACAACTAAAAACAACTAAAACAACAAAAACAACTATAACAACTAAAACAATTAAAACAACTAACAACTAAAACAACTAAAACAACTAGAACAGCTAAAACACCTATAACAACTAAAATTCCTAAAACAACTAGAAACACATAGAAAAACTAAAACACTTGAAACAACCAAACATATAAAACACCTGAACATCTATAATATTTATAACACCTAAAAAACTAAACACTTATAACAACTAAACAACTAAAACAACTACAACAATTAAAACACTCAAGCACCTAGAACAACTAAAACACCTAGCCCAAATATAACACCTAAAACAACTAAAACCACTAAAACACCTATAACAACTCAAACAATTAAAACAACTAAAACAACTGGAACAACTTAAACAACTAAAACAACTAAAACAACTACAACAACTAAAACAACTAAAACAACTAAAACAATTAAAACAACTAACAACTAAAACAAATAAAACAACTAGAACAGCTAAAACGTCTAGAACAACTAAACACCTTAAACAAATATAACACCTATAACAACTAATATTCCTAAAACAACTAGAAACACATAAAAAACTAAAACACATGAAACAACAAAACACCTGAAACAACTAAAACACCTAAACAACTAAAACACCTAAAACAACTATAACACCTATAATAACTAAAATACTTTAAACACCTACATCACCTAAAACACCTTTAACAACTATAACACCTAAAACAACTGAAACAACTAGAAACACCTAGAACGACTATATAACCTATAACACATAAATCAACTTAAAGAACTATAACACCTAAAACAACGAAAACAACTATAACAACTAATACAAATATAACAACTGAAACAACAAAAACACCTAAAACAACTAAACAACTAAAACAACTAAGACAACTAAAAAACAACTAAAACAACTATAACAACTAAAACACCTATAACAACTAGAACAACTAAAAAAAACTAGAACAACTAAAACACCTAAAACAACTAAAACACATAAAACAACTAAAACTCCTATAACAACTGAAACACCTATAACAAATAAAACACCTTGAACAACTAAAACACCTAAAACAACTAAAACACTTGTAACAACTAAAACACCAACAACAACTAGAACAACTAAAACAACTAGAACACCTAAAACAACTAAAAAAAACAAAAAAACTAAAACATCTAAACAACTAAAAAACGTATAACACCTAAAACAACCGAAACAACTAGCAACACCTAGAACAACCATAAAACCTAAAACACATATAACAACTACAACAACTATAACACCTAAAAAACAACTAAAACAACTAAAACAACTAATACAACTATAACAACTAAAACAACTAGAGCAACTAAAACAACTAAAAAAACTCAAACACCTATAACACATGGAACACATAAAACCCCTATAACAACTATAACACCTAAAAAGAACTAAACACTTATAACAACTAAAACAACTAAAACAATTAAACATCTAGAACAACTAAAACACCTAGAACAACTATAACACCTAAAACAACTATAACAAGTAAAACAACTAAAACATCTATAACAATTCAAACAACTAAAACAACTAAAATAACTGCAACAATTAAAACAACTAAACAACTAAAACAACTACAACAACTAAACCAACTAAAACAAATATAACAACTAAAACAACTAAACAACTGAAACAACCAAAACAACTAGAGCAGCTTAAACACCTATAACAACTACAACACCTAAAACCACCAGAACAACTATAACAACTAAAACACCTAGAACAACTACAACAAATAAAACAAATAAAACACCTAAAACAACTAAAATAACTATAACACCTAAAACAACTAAAAACACCTAAAACAACTATAACACCTAGAACAACTGAACCGACTAAAACAACTATAACAACTAAAGGACTTATAACAACTAAACTCCTAGAGCAACTAAAACACTTAAAACAAATAGAACAACTAAAACAACTAAAACAACTAAACAACTAAAACAACTAAACAACTATAACAACTAAAACAACTAGAACACCTAAACAACTATAACAACTAAAACAACTAAAACACCTAAACAACTAAACAACTATAACAACTATAACACCTAAGAAACAACTAAAACACCTAAAAAACAACAACAACACCTAAAACAACTACAACAACTATAACAAATATAACAACTAAAACAACTTAAACGACTAAAACAAGTACAAGAACTGAAACAACTAAAACAACCAAAACAATTAAAACAACTGAAACAACTACAACAACTAAAACAACTAAAACAACTATAACAACTAAAACACCTAAAACAACTGAAACGCCTATTGCAACTGAAACGACTAGAACAGCCATAACACCAATAACAACTAAAACCTGTAAAACAACCACAACAACTATAACAACTAAAACATCTATAACAACTAAAAAACCGATGACAACTAAAACACTTCTGAACAAATAAAACAACTAAAACAACTAAAACAACTATAAAACTAAAACACCTAAATCAACTAGAACACCTACAACAACTAAAACAACTAAACAACTGAAACACCTTTAAAATAACTTAAACAACCACAGCACCCAAAACAACTGAAACAACTAAACAACTTAAGCATCTAAAAAAACAGAAACAACTAAAACAACTAGAACAAAAACAATTATTCAACGAAAACGACTAAAACAACCATAACAACTAGAACAACTAGAACGACAAAAACAACTACAACAACTAAAACAACTAAAACAACTAAAACAACTAAAACAACTAAAAACAACTTAAACAACTAGAACAACTAAAACAACTAAAACACCTTAAACACCTAAAACAACTAAAACACCTACAACGACCAAAACGCCTATAACAACTAAAACACCTGAAACAACTAAAACACATATAACAACTATAACACCTAAAATAACTATAACAACTAACACAATATAACAACTAGAACACCTAAAACAACTAAATCACTTAAAACGACTGAAACACATGGAACAACTACAACACATACAACAACCTAAACGCCTATAACACATATAACACCTAAAACACCTAAATAACCTACAACACCTAAAACACCTACATCTTCAACACCTATAACACCAAAATAACCTATAGCACCTGAAACACATATAACACCTAACAACTTTAATACCTAAAACAACTAAAACAACTATAACACCTAAAACAACTGAAACACCTAGAACAACTATAACACCTATAACAACTAAAACAACTATAACAACTAAAACAACTAAAACACCTGAAACAACTGAAACACCTATAACAAATAAAACACCTAAAACAACTAAAACACCTATAACAACTATAACACCTAAAAAACTGAACCAACTAAAACAACTAAAACATCTACAACAACTAAAACAACTAAAACAACTACAGAAACTAAAACAATTGAAACAAATGAAACAACTAGAACAACTGTAACAACTAAAATAACTGAAATAATTAAACCAACTATTCAACTAAAATAACTAGAACAACTTAAACAACTAAATCAACTTAAACACCTTGAACACCTGAAACAACTAAACCACCTAAAACAACTAAAACGCCTATAGCAACTAAACACCTATAACAACTAAACACCAATAACAACTAAAACACCATAGAACAACTAAAACAACTAAAACAACTATAACAACTATAAAACTAAAACACCTAGAACAACTAGAACACATATAACAACTAAACAACTAAAACAACTATAACGACTAAATAACAACTAAAACAACCTGAGTACCTAAAACAACTAAAACAACTAAACAACAAAAGCAACTGAAAATACTAACCAACTAAAACAACTAAAACAAAAACAACTAAAACAATGCAAACAACTAAACAACCAAAACAACTACAACAACTAAAACGACTATAACAACTACAACAACTAAAACAACTAGAACAACTATAACAACTAGAACACCTTAAACACCTAAAACAACTACAACACCTAGGACACCTAAAACCCCTACTTCACCTAAAACACCTATAACACCTAGTACACCTAAACACCTAAAACACCTATAACAACTAAAACAACTAAAACAACTATAACACCTAAAAAACAACTAAAACACATAAAACAACTACAACACCTATAACAACCATAACAACTAGAACAACTAGAACGACTAAAACAACTACAACAACTAAACCAACTAAACTAACTAAAACAACTAGAACAACTAAAACAAATAAAACACCTTAACACCTAAAACAACTAAATCACCTACAACAACAAAAACGCCTATAACAACTAAAACACCTGAAACAACTAAAACATATTTAACAACTATAACACCTAGAACAACTATAACAACTAAAACAATATAACAACTAAAACACCTAAAACAACTAAACTCCTATAACAACTATAACAACTAAAACAACAAACAACTAAAACAGCTATAACAACTAAAACACCTAAAACAACTAAAACACCTTAAACAACTATAATACCTAAACAACTAAAACACCTATAGCGACCAAAACACATAAAACAACTAAACACCTACAACAACTAAAACACATATAACAACTAGAACACCTAAAACAACTAATTCACCTAAAACGTTTGAAATACATGAAATAACTACAACACATACAACAACTAAAACGCCTATAACACCTATAACACATAAAACACCTAAATAACCTTCAACACCTAAAACACCTACAACATCTTCAACACCTATAACACCAGAAACACCTATAGCACCTGAAACACATAACACATATCACAACTAAACAACTATAATACCTAAAACAACTAAACAACTATAACACCTCAAAACAACTAAAACGCCTAAAACAACTATAACACCTATAGCAACTAAACCAATATAACAACTAAAACACCTAAAACAACTAAAACAACTAATACAATTAAACCAACTAATACACCTATAACAACTAAAAACAACTAAAACAACTATAACAACTAAAACAACTAAAACAACTTAAAAAACTATAACTACTAAAACAACTATAACAACTGAAACAACTAAAACAACTAGAACAACTAAAACACCTAGATTAACTATAAAACCTATAACAACTATAAACAACTCAAACAACTAAATCAACTATAACAACTATAACAACTAAAACAACTGAAAAAAACTCACACACCTATAACACCTAGAACACCTAGAACACATATAACAACTATAACAACTAAAAAAACTAAACACTTACATATAATAACCAAAACAACTAAAACAACTAAAACACTTAAACACCTAAAACAACTAAAACACCTAGAACAACTATAACACCTAAACAACTAAAACAACTAAAACAACTACAACACATATAAAAACTTAAACAACCAAAACAACTTAATGAACTGAAACAATTAAAACAACTAAAACAACTAAAACAACTAAAACAACTAAAACAACTATAACAACTACAACAACTCAACCACCTAAAACAACTATAACAACTAAAACAACTAAACAACTAAAACAACTAAAACAACTAGAACAGCTGAAACACATATAACAACTAAAACACCTGAAACAACCAAAACAACTATAACAACTAAAACACCTAGAACAACTAGAACAACTAAAACAAATAAAACACATAAAACAACTTTAACAACTATAACACATAAAACAACTATAACACATAAAACAACTATAACACCTATAGCAACTGAACCTGCTAAAACAACTAAAACAACTACAACAACTAAAACAACTAAAACAACTACAGAAACTAAAACAATTAAAACAACTAGAGCAACTGTAACAACTAAAATAACTAAAATAACTAAACCAACTATAACAACTAAAACAACTAAAACAACTTAAACAACAAAAACAACTAAAACACCTTGAACACCTGAAACAACTAAAACACCTAAAACAACTAAAACGCCTCTAACAACTAAAACACCTATAGCAACTATAACACCTATAACAACTAAAACACCATAAAACAACTAAAACAACTAAAACAACTATAACAACTCTAAAACTAAACAACTAGAACAACTAGAACACCTATAACAACTAAACAACTAAAACAACTATAACACCTAAAAAACAACTAAAACAACCAAAGCACCTACACAACTTAAACAACTTAACGAACT
>SDVV010044626.1:0-10138 GCA_016164225.1 Gammarus roeselii
CTATACCCTGGAAACTTGTAAACTTTGGAGCTTAGACGCGAAGAACAGTATGCGATGGTGTTTTCTTACTCACTGGTCACTCATTGGTTACGATACTGCCTCTGCGCAAAGCTTTATTGCTATTATACCATGTGTGTATTCCGGTATTTCTGTCATTTGTCAACATGTCAACGTACCTAAATAAATTGTAAATCCTTGAAAAAACGTACAAGGCAAGTGTCTCTAACTTATTCATGTCATCAGCGTCAAGTACAGAAAGCTGTGCTAACCGGCGCACCTCCTACAGCGTTGAGGTGTTTGGCTTGCAGTGTTTGATGACAAGGCCGTACTCGAGGCCCTTCCTGTACATCGCATCTGGGTAAGCTTTCGTTGATCCTTGCTCTCTGGGAATTACTTTGAATTCTGGTGCGATAGTTCTTGAGGAGCAAAATTGGTTTGCTTTGGGACGAGGGTATCGTGATTTGATCCACGTTGCTAGAGAAACTAGGCAACTCCTTTGTCCTTAGCCAAGCCAGTCGCAAAAACTCTCAGGTCAGTTGTAGGTGTGAAGCTAGAATTTGATTTGATTTGAGCCTCATTTCCACCTGAGCCTCAACGTGTCATAATAAGCTCCCCCGTAGGGCTCGATGATCATAGATTCCAGTAGGCTCGCACGCCTAAGTGTGCAAGGAAAACACGAAACGCTTGTAACGTTAGAAAAAACGTGATTTTTTTAGCAATGTCAGACGCACGCTAGAGCGCAAAAGAAAAAACGCTTTCTCGAAACGGATCTCCGCTTCCAATCCTTTAGAACATAAAGAGTGATATGTACGCACCCTAGTGTGTACAGGTAGCATCTTCGAGATTAGTACAAGGTCAGTGGCTACACCAGCAACATCAGCTCCGACAGCAACGCAACACAAGATTTACAGCTACGCGGTTTAGTAGCATAAATACAATTCATTTATTTAGGTAAGATTGAGACTCAGATGCAACGAAACGAATCCTAGCCTCCAACCCCTTAGAATCTCATGAGTTGTACGTCCATACGTCAGTGCGCCTAGATAGTATCGTCGAAATTGGTACAGGGTTCACAGCTACACGGACAAAGTCAGCTCCGGCAACAACGCAACACAATGTTTACAGCTACAAGGTCTATTTCATTTCCATTGCAATTTTTTTATTCGGGCAAGATAAAGACTCAGACAAAACGAATCCCCGCCTCCAACCACCCAGAACTCCAAGAATAACATGCACGCGCGACAGTGCGCACAGATAGCATTGTCGAAACTGGTACAAGGTCTATGGCTTCACGGATGAGATGGACTCCAACCGCAACGCGTCACAAGGTTTTATAGCTACGCAGTCCAGGTCAACCCCAGAAACTGCATATGGTCCGTGCACGCGCGAGCGAGCACAGTCTGAAGAAAGAATACCCATTCACAAAATCACAAACACGAACCCCCGCACAAATACTCCAGCGTTATAATATTGTGGATCGTGAAAAAGAAAGTAAGAGCAGGTTCGTTATGGGCAGAAAAACTGCTCAGATTATCGATTTCGCACCGATTGTTCAAGGGGATAGGGCGGGGGGAAGGGCATTGGTCCCTTGGGTCGCAAAGAAGCCCGATAAATCCCGGAGGGTGACCCATGTCCCCCGGGTCTTCCCGAGCTCCCCGAGTCCCCAGAGACCCCTCGCCTCAGCTCATCTCGGTTTGTCTCGAATCATTTCGGCCAGTTTCGGCTCGTCGCGACCAACTCGACTCGCCTCAACATGTTTCGACTGATCTCGACGCACCTCGACCAGCCTCGACGCGACCCTCGCTCCTGCGCCAGCAATCCGCGGACTGTAGTGGTTGATTGTTCTACTCATGCATCTCACAAACATTTTTCTGTGTATGGGTTCTACAGCGCTGGGAAGGGGAACAGAGGTTCCAAGATTCAGAGGGGCTTCTGAGGGGTCCTACAGTTTCTCAGAAGGGTCTCAAGGGTGTCCCAAGGGGCCCCAGAGAGGTCCAAGTGGACCCTCTCAAATCCTATGGTCTCCCAAGTCCCCCGGGTTCCCGAAACCCTGGGTCTCAGAGTCCCGCGGGTCCCACGAAAACCTCCCCTCTCTGGGTCACCTTGTCTCAACCAACCTCGATACATATATTAATAACAAATTTAAAATTTATCATCATGAAAAAAGGGTAGAGAAAAATAATAGAGACCAAGCATGAAGAAATACTAAAATACTAAAATAAAGTGTTAATGATCTATAAAATGAATAATCATCCATCCACCCCAAGTGTAGCTAGAAGTGAGTATAATTAGTTTGGTGGAATGGTGGGACTGATTTGTATCAACAGATGCTTTGTGTTTGTCCATGTGGGCATTTTTTTAATACATCGGTATTCGCCTCCTAGTTTTGATTTGAGCCTAATTTCCACCAGAGCCTCAACGTAGTGCGCGACCGTCGTTGATTCAGGTAAGTCGCACGGCCTCGAGTGCAAAAATATTAGTTCTGTCAGGATGAAGTCAGCACACATTTCAACTGTGGCACATTCGCGCACTAGCGCGTACGAGATAGTAAAGAGTTAATGCGTATCTTCGTAAAATGTGCTATTTCTGTGCGTATAATGGGGTGGAGAGACCACCTCATTAACACAGGTGTTTTAGGTTTAGACAGCTTCGTATAGTCCGGTGTGTTTTCCGAAAGCGATAAGCTTTTTACGGTAGGTTGGGTCCGTGAGTAGGCTTTATAGATTGCACGGGGGATCTAGGAACGTTGGTCGGGCTGCCGCGAAAGCGTTGCAATCCATCAGTAAGTGTTTGATTTGATTTGGGCCTCATTTCCACCAGAGCCTCAACGTGAGTCATAATAGGCTCCCCCGTAGGGTGCGCCCGTCGTTGATTTAGGTAAGTCCGCACGGCCTCGCTTGCAAAAATATTAGCTTTGTCAAGATGAAGTCAGTACATATTTTAATTGTGGCATATTCGCGTACTAGCGTGTACGAGAGAGTATAGAGTTAATGCGTGTCTTCGTAAAATGCGTTGTTGTTTCTGTGCGTAATGAGGTGGAGGGACCACCTCATTTGCACAGGTGTTAGAGGTTTATACAGCTTCGTATAGTCCGGTGTGTGTTCCGAAAGCGATAAGCTTTTTACGGTAGGTTGGGTCCGTGAGTAGGCTTTGTAGGTTGCACGGGGGATCTAGGAACGCTCGTCGGGCTGCCGCGAGTATGTTGCAATCCATCAGTAAGTGTTTCACGCTGATAGCCACTTGGTGGCAAAGGGGCAAGGTGGCGCGTTTGGTCCTATGTCGACATCCATCAGGTGGTTGTGAGTTATCCACGTGTGTCCCGTGCACATGCGGTTGATGAACACTTGGTCTCTTCTGTTGGTGAACTTCGTTTCCCATTCTCCGACTGAGGGATAGACTGAAAGCATTTTTTGTCCACTCTGCTGCCACATTTCATTCCATCGGAATATTATATGGGAGTTGTTGATGGGAAACCAGTCCCGGTAATGTATTGCAAAAAATTGTTCATGGTGAGTAGATGCTAGTTTAGCAAGCGAGTCCGCAGGTTCGTTTCCTCTTATTCCCGCGTGCCCGGGGATCCAGCAGAACTCCACTGCATGAACCGTCTCGGTCATCACAAAGAGATCGTGCTGCATCTTGCGTAGAACAGGACGTTCATAATGCAGTGTTTTAAGCTTGGTGAGGACACTCAGACTGTCTGAGAATACGACGTATTTGGGAAAGCGATGTGTTTTTGCGATAGAGACGTCTAGTTCGAGTGCACGAAACTCCACAGAGAACACGGAGGCCTCTTGTAGGAGGGTGGTCGAGAGTGGGGTGTCTCCGCACACAGCGGCGGCTCCCACTCCGTCCGCGGTTTTGGAGCCGTCAGTGTATATGTGGCGGTGCTCTAAATATTCTTCCTCGAGTAGTCTTAGGAATTCCTGCCGGTACGCGTTGGTTGGAGTAATTGCTTTAGGGTAGATTTGCAGGTCTATGTTGACCGGTGGTGGGTTGATCCTCCATGTTGGTGTGTTAACTTGAAGGATTCGGTAGGAAAATGAAGGCTAGATAGCTTTTCGATTGATGTTGAGCGAGGTCAGCAGGTTGTCCACGCGATGGAAAACGGTGGGCATATATTCTTTTTTGCCGCAAAAAGGCGTTTATCAGATATGTTAGTGATGTAGCTGTTTGCTGGGTTGTTGATAAGACTTCTAGTCTTAAAATAGTATTGTAGTGAAAGTTTGTCTCGCCGGAGCGGAAGTGGAAGTTCGTTAGCGAGCATGTTAAGTGATTCGATTGGAGTGGAGCGAAACGCGCCGGTTGTGATACGCAAAGCATTGTTTGCGATGGTCGAGAGTAGTTTTGGCTGCAAATCCGTAGACAACGGCTCCGTAGTCCATGCGCGATCGTATTATTGCTCTGAACAACGTCATTACGGTGTCCATGTCGGCACCGAACTTCAGGGATGTTACCGATTGGATAAGTCCCGCCGACCTTTTGCATCGAGTCGCCAGGGCTGCAATGTGGGGTCGTCACGTGAGTTTAGGATCCCACACAAGACCCAGGAACTTGATCGTTTCTTCGTATACTAGAGGTGTGTTGTGCAGCGTTAGGGGTGGTTTCAGGTGTAAACCGGGCAGAAGGGTAAAGTGCATGCTTTTAGTTTTAGAGGGCAAGAATCGGAATCCGTTTAGGGAAGCCCAGTTCCCGACTACGTTTAGGCACTTCTGGAGTTCATGTTGAATTGTTATGAGGCTGGGGTGTCTGTAGCTTATTTGTAGGTCGTCCACGTATAGCGATGAGAGCAGTCTTCTGTCTCTGGGAAGAATTTCGGCTAACTGATCGATTTTGAGGATAAAAAGAGTGACACCGAGGACGCTTCCCCAGGGAACGCCCATTTCTTGCGTATACGACGGAGGCTGAGTGTCGCCAACCTTGACCCTGAAGGTGTGATTTTGTAGAAATTGGTGGATGAAAAGTGGTAGCCGACCTCTCAAACCTTTACGGTGGAGATCCTTCATGATCCCGTATTTCCAAGTAGTATCGTATGCTTTTTCAACGTCGAAAAATATGGAAACCACATGTTCTCCTCGGACAACGGCCTGTCTAATGTCTGATTCTCGTCGTACGAGGTGGTCCGTTGTGGAGTGGCGCTTACGGCCACCGCACTGGATGTTGTTAAAGCCTGCATGCATTTCAAAGTAGTCGACTAGGCATGAGCTTATCATTCTTTCCATAGTCTTACATAGGACGCTAGTTAGGGCAATAAGACGATAGTTATGTGGGCTGCTGTGACATTTTCCGGGTTTGGGTATCTGGATAATTACGGATTCCCGCCATTGGTTGGGAAAGAATGATTTGATTTGGGCCTCATTCCCACCAGAGGGGAAAGAATGAATTTGAATAAAACGTATTGAACACGTTTAGTAGGTGTTGGAGAGCGTTGTCAGGAGGGTGTTTGATCATGTTGATGGGCACTCGGTCCGGCCCGGGTGAGGTTTCAGGAGTGTGGTCAATTGCTAATTGTAGTTCATGGATGGAGAAAGGTTTGTTGTAGAATTCTTCATTTGTGGAAGTGAAGTCGATATGCTCACTTTCTCTTGGAAAGAAGCCGTATAATTTGTTGATTGATTGATTGATTTGGGCCTCATTTCCACCAGAGCCTCAACGTGAGTCATAATAGGCTCCCCCGTAGGGCGCAATAATTTGTTGATTGTGATATTTGGCTGAAAGTCTGAGCTAGTTTGTCCGCAATGTCAGCGTATGAAGAATAGACAGCGTCTTCGTCCGACAGCATGTGGATAGGTCGCTCGGGGCAACCTTGGATACGTCTGATATTTACCCACACTGGGGAAAGAGGGGGGTTTCGATTGACTGTATTAACTAATTGGGTCCAGCTTTCTCGATTCTTCTCCACGCTAAGTTTGCGGAACACGGCAGCTTCCCTTTTCCAGGCTACTTGGTTCCTGGGGGGACGTGCGCGGCGGAAGGCCTCGCACATCCTGTCACGCCGATCCCTTGCTTCTTGTACCTCCGGGCACCACTAAGGTTTTGGGAAAAAGGTTGAGGGTAAGTATTGGGGAATGCATGCGGTAGCTGCACTTTGATAAGTTCGTGCTCTGAAATGTCTTCAGGAAGGCCCTCCACATCATCCCATGCGACATGTGTTGAGTATTCCTCCCAGCTGGCTTTCCGGTAGTTGAAACGAAGTTCTTTAGCGTCAGTATTGTTTGGTCGGTTAGTAAGGAGCGATATGATCACTGGGTTGTGATCACTGTCATGTGTGGAAGGCAGGACTCCCCAAACAAGTTGGGAGCTAAAGTAGGAGAACAGATTGATAAATCGACGACGGTTTCGCTTTCGAGGGTGGTCCGGACCCCTAAGGACCAGGTTGTGAGTGTCTATGGTGTTGGCCATATCACTCCTCTGGGGTCTGTTCTCACGCATATCCACACTTCGTGGTAGCTGTTAAAGTCTCCAAGGAGGAGTACGGGATGATGCAGTTGGTTGAGCAGATCGGTCATCAGCACCTCCGTGAGGTCGTGGTTTCGTGACGAGTAGATAGATAAAACTGTAATAGGTCTTGAGATACGTATCTTCACTGCGACAGCTTGGAGTTCTGTTCTGAGAGGGAGGAGGTGGTGAGGTATGCTTTGAGGGTGCATAAGCGCCACTCCGCCGTGTGCAGTCACATTATTGTGGCCTTCGCGACGGTGTATGACATATTGAGGGATAGAAAAGGTGGCGTGTCGCGGAGTTTGATCTCCTGGAGGCCTACCACCAAAGGTTTATGGGTGGAGATTAGCGATAATAACTCATCTTTCTTGCTTCTCCCTGGCAATTCCACTGAAGTATTGTGTTGTTGTTTATTTTGGATCTGTTTCACAACCAGATTTTGATGGTCTGGAGCGGTCGCGTAGTTTGTAGGAGCTTTTGTAATGTTCTTGTCTATGAGGCGCAGGTGTCCTAGATCGAGAGCGTTCACATGAGCGTCCGCTCTCTGTATAACATGATCTCCTAGACTCACTGCGTTCCCAGCTGTGAGTGCTCTTGTAGGAGGAGGAGGACGAGGGAGTACGATCTTAGTGTTTGCTTCTTGAGCGAGAGCGTTTCTCTTCTATGGATTTTTTTTTAAACATTATGATGGGCTGAGTAGTAGTCGTTGGGATATTTGAGTCGGGTGCAATGCATGGTAGATCAGTACTTTGGGGAATCAATTCTTCGTTGAAGATTTTCAAGGCGTCCTCGTGCAGGCGATGGTCGTTCTCACTTGTGAGATGTTCTGGTGTTGGGCAAGTTAGCTGAGGGTTGAATACCTCACTTTGGTTTTCGCTGGGTGCGGTTGCAGTTAGGACGGTCAGAAGTCGTTCAACGCTCTGATCGAGGCGAGCTGTGGTTTGAGGGATGTTAATACTCTTTTTGCTTCGTGGCGAGAAGGTGTCGCGTATCCCGCGGTCGTCGTCGAAGGAATCATCGTCTTATGGCCTTTTGATTCCCGGGTTCTTGGACTTCTCCTCGCAGTCGACCGAGGCAGCATCCATAGCAGTGCTTTCCTGGGCACTAGTGGATTCGTTGCTTGGGGCGCCCGCCTCTATTATGAGGGCGATCGCTGGGCTGGTTGTGGTATTGTTAGTACGGGAGAGGGATTTTGGGGTCATGGTAGTAGTTTGTGTCAACTGTGCACAAATATTTTCTGTTGGAGTAGACTTAGTAGTAGTTTTAACTGCTTTGGCGTAATTTAAATTACGGTAGTTTGGATTTTCGTCATAAAAGATTTGGATGACTTGTTTTCGTGTGACTCTGCGGTCATTCCGTATGATTGTCATTGCTTTTTGATCCATCTGCTTTGGGCAGTCGCGGTCGCCCGCCTCATGGAGGCATGAGCAGTGGTAGCATTTAGGTTGGCGGGCTGTGCAGTCCTTTCGGTCATACTCGCCGGCGCACCTTTTACAGCGTTGGGGTATGTATGGTTGGCAGTATTCCAAGCATTTTTCGCACATAGCAGGCCATGTCGCCACTGGGTAAGTTTTTGTTTTTCCCTGTTCGCCCAGGATTGCTATAAATTCCGGTGTGTCACGTCCTGGGAAAGTGATTTGGTACGCGGTGGTGTGGATGTATCGTGGTTTAATCCATTCTGCTAGGGAAACGTTGGTGATTCCATAATCCTTTGCTAAACCCGCTTCAAAAGCCCTCAGGTCAGTTTTGATAGTGTAGTTGGAAGTGTATATAATTCATCTTGTAGCATTCATCAGCTACTTTGTGTTTGTTTATTTTGTTAATCCTTTGTATAGCGTTACTTTGCTCAATATTAACGACGTGGGCCAGATACTTCTTGCCCTGTCGGTTTATGTTTATCGGTCTGCCCCCCAGTTGTTTGGAAAGAGAGTTCATCATGGCGAATGGGTTCATTGAGGGGGCAACTTTGTTTGAACCACTATCTACAAGCGTTATGAGGAAGTGGGTAGGGAATGATGCTGATCTTCTCTCCTGGGAGGGAGGGTCAGCTTGGGGGGAGCGAATAGCGGCCGCAGCCTCTCGTCGCCCGACTTCGTGCTCAGTTTGATATTGCAGGATCTCTCTCTCAGTCTCGTCCTGGGGGCAGTCTTCGTGTCCCGTAGGACGCCCGTTTACTTTGCAGTAAAAGCAGTGAGGTTCTTCGGATGGGCACGACAAGGGATCGTCTCGCTTATCGTGGTCGTCCTGGGAGCAGTGTGAGCATCTTTTTTTTCCGTTACAATTTTGGCTCGTGTGTCCGTACTTCTGACATTTGTAGCATCGCATCGGACGTCTTTCGAAGGGTCTAACCTTGGTTTTGGCGTCAATGAAAGGCATATCTATGTAGTTAGGTGGGGTGGGGCAATTTAATTCAAGCAGAAGGGCCGTGGTGGTGTTTCTTCTTGGTTTGATTTTTGTGCGATTTTCGCTCCAACTATACATTCCTCGTAATGGACGAGTCCGGTGATGAATTCGACGACTTCATCACTTGGAAGATTCTCGATGTAAATCAGGCCTGAAATCATGGAAAAAGTTGGGTGTGGTATGATTTTGCAAAGTTTTAAGCATATTCTGTTTCTGGAGAGTATAGTGTCACTTTGAGGTTTTGTGTCTACTTTAATGGTAAAGCTATAGTCACCGCTGGCGGTGATGTTGAGAATTGGACGGCCAGTCATGGAGCCCAGTTCTTCTCGTAGTTTATATGGGCAAATATCCGGTCTGCATTGACATCAAATGTCATTTTTTATGTATTCGGGGAATTTAGGGCAGTTGTTGAATAGGTTGTGGTCATCAAATCGTGTGTATTGTCTCCCCTTTGTTTTTTTTGGTGTTCGGCCGTTACGAGTTTCGGCTGGGAGGAGAGCGATGTTATCGGAAAGGGCAGAGGCGGAAGCACACGAACAGGTTACGGGTTCCCTGGCCTCGATCCTCATCAGCTCTTCTAGTCGGGCATTCATAGATGCACGAAGGTTCTCGAGTTTGGTGAGACGTTCGCCGACTTCACTGGAGAGCACCTGGCAGTCCTTTCTCTCCAGCTCGGGAAGGCCTATCATTTTGCATATCTTGCCCAGAGTACTCTGCATTCCGGTTATATTCGCGTCCAGCTTTTTGGAACGCGTTCATCTGTGTCGTTGATTACGACCTGAGTAAGGTCTCCTGTCGATGAGAAACTTCTTAGGGGCTCGTCTTTCTTTCTTACGGACTTGTTTGAGTGCGACGCTCTGGAGGGGCCGTCAGACCCTCTCCGATAGGGTATGGTCCTGCCCATTGTTTGATCCCCGGCTTCTACCCGGGGTTCTGGGTAGTGAAGGTGGGGCCTTCTTTATTGATTTTGATTTGAGCCTCATTTCCACCAGAGCCTCAACGTGAGTCATAATAGGCTCCCCCGTAGGGCTCGATGATTATTGATTCCAGTAGGCTCGCACGCCTAAGTGCGCGAGGAATAAACGAAACAACGCTTTCAACGTTAGAAAAAATGTGAAAATTTTAGCAGTGTCAGACGCACGCTAGTGCGCAAAAGAAAAAACGCTTTCTCGAAACGGACCTCCGCTTCCAATCCTTTAGAACATTACGTTTGATACGTACGCACCCTAGTGCGTAGAGGTAGCATCTTCGAGATTAGAACAAGATCAGCGGCCACACGGGCAATAACAGCTCCGAC
>SDVV010044627.1:0-10138 GCA_016164225.1 Gammarus roeselii
CATATAGATACTATTTCTGGTGAGGTCGGCGATTCTCTGCAGACGACCATTGAGCAGCTTCATTACAATCGCTGCAATGGTAAAAATTACTATTTGAATCTACGGTAAACTAATATTAACTTTGAGTTTCAGTCAACGGTAATCCCAAAACAAGGTCACCATTCGATTACGCCACTCTTCGATGACAAGCTCAGCACATGGGCTCTAGGAGAAAATGGTTGCTCTTTGTAACTGAGGTAGGTACAGCAAAGACTGCGAAGAAGTGTTCCAGACTAAGGGCCGTATTGTAAAGGTGTTGCCCAATAATGGCTTGCAAGGGCCTCATAAAATCCATGAACGGTGTTTTTGTTCCCTGCTTCCCAGCCTGAATGAAGGAGAGAACTTTTCGTGCTAAACTGTTTTGGTTGGATGAATTAGGCCTCACATTTAGGACCCGATGTGGGTACGATTAAGGCAAAGGGCAAACATTCGGTGGGCACGAGGACTTGAGGAATTCTGTTTTGCAAGGTCAGCGGTGTTGCGTGAAGGTAAGATGCTTCTAAGTGATTTTATCACGTCTTCGTGGGGACTCTGCCAAGGGATCCCAATTACCAAGATTGCTGATAACATGGGGTGGCGAGTTTCAATGAAGAGCACCTCAGAATAGATGATAGAAGTTTATCATTTACTGGTCACAGCTTCAGCGAGAAAATCTCTTAAGATATCTATTGTCGCTATGAGATTAATCAAATTTCACACTTAATTTCTGCTTAATAGGCAGCAAAAACTCCACAACAGTTTGAATGCTCTCAAATAAATAAAATGAAAAAAAAACTTTATTCTCGAGAAGACCCGAACAATAAATCGAAATAGCCGCTATTTAGAATGTGAGCACTACTACCTAACTAAAGTAATCCTTTCAACTATTTGAATTTAATTCTTACGATTGGAATGCTGTAAATTTTCATTGCCAAAGCATTGTTGGGGAAGGATTTTCTATTTATTTGCTTCTAGCGTCGAACGCTCTGCATGGTTATCGATTTGTTCGATATGAAGCAGTTTGTATTTTAAATTCCCTGATCCTCCATTAATATACGGGCCCGCCACTCGAACAAAACATACATAAATTTTAGGGATTGAATCCAAGTTACCATAACCGCTTTTTTCCCTTCTTCGATTAGGGGTGTGTCCTCTGACAATTCCTGCCAATCGTTATAATGGGTTATAAGTTGCTGTCCTTCAACACTTTTGGCAATCGATAAATTGGGTTTTAAGTTGGTGTCCTTTAACACTTCCTGGCAATCGATATAATGGGTTATCAGTTGGTGTCCTTCATCACGTCCTAGCAACCCATGCAATGGGTTATTAGTTGGTGTCCTTCAAGACTTCCTGGCAATCGAAGTAATGAGTTAACTCGTTCGACAGAAGCCTCAGCAAAAGTCATGAGAAACAATACTGCTTGTCCTATCGGACTGTTGTCTTGATTGCAACCGTACGGGCTCGTAGCTTCTTGGTCTTACTTCAGTAAATTGGAAAATGAGCAAAATATATACTATTTGGGATATTCATCTTGAGGATGCACTGGTTCACTAGATAATATCATCGTTTCATCCTTTTATGTCCTTAATATGTTTAGGGCAATTAGTCGAATGTGCGATTTGGTTCTGTTTCCCAACAATACTTTAAAAAGTTGCTCGTTCAAATGATACAGTTAAGTATGTAAGAAAATACGCAGCTAATGAAATACACTTTTTTAGGACGTTGCTAAAATGCGATTAAATATCGTATATCAGCAACGCAAACAGGAGGAAAATTAGTGGTTTTATTGTATTTAGTTAGTAGTGATGATGAATTTGAGTAAATTGTAATGTGGTGAGAATGGTAAAGAGTTGAATCAGTTATGATCATCCCGCATTACAAACGTGAGCAAAATGATGAATGAGGGACACTGAGGTTACTGAGCAAGTGTGGGCCAATCCGTAACATATTTATCGGATGTGCAGTCATCCAGCACACTCCGGCTGTTGGTAATCACAGAGGTCGGAACTTGGTCTGCTGGTATCGTCACGTAGGCGTTCTCGATGCCGTTATAGGACCGGCGAGTCCTAAACATGTCAAAATGGTCTCTTCCTGCCTAGCCCATGACAAACATTACTTGCGAGCGGGTGGTGGTCAAACTTCCTTTGACGAAGAATGGGGGGCTTGAACTTCGAATGCTGATAGAGTGTCGTCCTTCAGATCACTTTTGCATAGTTTGATGATGACGCTTCTTTTGTCTGGAGCCCGAGTGATAGGTTTCCTCTCAATACGTTCAGCAGCAGCGATGTCATCATGTGTCATTCGCATTCTAAGTTTATCACTTATGGGCTGCGTAAAAATTTCCGAGCATTTCTCACCCTCAGAGACCTAGGGCCAGCTCCTCAAAAAATGCAAAACGTAGGTAACGAATGAATAATAAAAACTGATTCCCAGCTACGTAACGAAATATGGGTGAAAAATTGTATTTAAGTTATAAAAAAATTGTTACGAGGGTTGACCTAATGGATGTTGAGCGATGTAACATTTGTTATCTTTGTGTTATAAATTGCAGCGCCTATGCGTTGAAGTTAAAAAAAATGGTTATGACAAATAAAAACATAGTATTTAATAATCACGTTTTATTTTAAGTATGTAATTTTGCGTTTTTTATCCATTCTCTTCACTCTACCGCCCAGCAACACTGAGTCACCAACACTTTGATTGACCCTCAACAGACAATGGTTAGAGTTCAAATACTTCTCATTCTCAACGATAAATATGAACGTAATTATGGGCACTTCCATATTGTGATCTTTCGTAAAGTTTTACCTTCGTGCAAACCATAATGGTCAATTTCCTGACTCAGAAGATGCAGGATAGTGCAATAGCATTCAAAATAACAAGTAACGTTTGGTTCATACCCTGACTCAGGAGGAGAAACGTGGTGCAATACCACTCTAGAGAGAAAGCATCTTTAGGAAATACCCGGACTCAGTAGAAAAGGCATGGAGCAATACCATTCTTGAGAACAATCAACACTGGTCAAACTCTGACCCAATGAGAACAACGTGGTGCAATACCATTCCTGAGAACAATCAACACAGGTCAAACTCTGACCCAATAAGAACAACGTGGTGCAATACCATTCCAGAGGACAAACTGCATCGATCAATAATCTTAACCAGTACAATTACCAACGGTCAAATCCTTTACCTTGGAATACGATGCAAAGAGCAATTTATTACACACTGAAGATAGTGCAATGAACGACGCCACAAGTCAGCAGGGCAATTCAGTTCAGTGGCAATAAACGAAGTAGCTCGGTGGCTCACAGATCAGTGGAATCGGTGCAGCAGATGCCCAGCGCAGGGGTTCCTAGATTAGTGAAGCCGTTGAAGCTGATGCCCAGCGTGGTGGCCTCCAGATTAGTGAAGCCGTTGTATCTGATTCCCAGCGCGGTGGCCCACAGATTAGTGAAGCCGTTGTAGCTGATGCCCAGCGCAGTGGCCCACAGATTAGTGAAGCCGTTGAAGCTGATGCCCAGCGAGGTGGCCTCCAGATTAGTGAAGCCGTTGAAGCTGATGCCCAGCGTGGTGGCCTCCAGATTAGTGAAGCCGTTGTAGCTGATTCCAAGCGCGGCGGCCCACAGATTAGTGAAGCCGTTGTAGCTGATGCCCAGCGTTGTGGCCTCCAGATTAGTGAAGCCGTTGTAGCTGATGCCCAGCGTGGTGGCCTCCAGATTAGTGAAGCTGTTGAAGCTGATGCCCAGCGTGGTGGCCTCCAGATTAGTGGAGCCGTTGTAGCTGATTCCCAGCGCGGTGGCCCCCAGATTAGTGAAGCCATTGTAGCTGATGTCCAGCGTTGTGGCCTCCAGATTAGTGAAGCCGTTGTAGCTGATGCCCAGCGTGGTGGCCTCTAGATTAGTGAAGCCGTTGTAGCTGATGCCTAGCGCGGTGGCCTCCAGATTAGTGAAGCCGTTGTAGCTGATGCCCAGCGCGGTGGCCTCCAGATTAGTGAAGCCGTTGTAGCTGATGCTCAGCGCAGTGGCCCACAGATTAGTGAAGAAGTTGTTGCTGATGCCCAGTGCGGTGGCCTCCAGATTAGCGAAGCCGTTGTAGCTGATGCCCAGCGCGGTGGCCTCCAGATTAGTGAAGCCGTTGTAGCTGATGCCAGCGCAGTGGCCCACAGATTAGTGAAGTCGTTGTAGCTGATGCCCAGCGCGGTTGCCTCCAGATTAGTGAAGCCGTTGTAGCTGATGCCCAGCGCGGTGGCCTCCAGATTAGTGAAGCCGTTGTAGCTGATGCCCAGCGCGGTGGCCCACAGATTAGTGAAGCCGTTGTAGCTGATGCCCAGCGCGGTGGCCTCCAGATTAGTGAAGCCGTTGTAGCTGATGCCCAGTGCGGTGGCCTCCAGATTAGGGAAGCCGTTGTTGCTGATGCCTAACGCGGTGGCCCTAACTGCGTGGAGCTGTTGTACGTATGCTAATTGCGTTGGTTCTCTGATTAGTGAGGTTACTGAATCTGAGACCACATGCGTGACTGAGATTGTAATCAGTAGGAACCGACGTAATTGCAGCAAGAACCGATGTAAATGCCGGGAACTTTCTCCAAATACAGTAAAAAATATAAAACACGAGCCGGTGCTCACCACAGCAAATACCCCCATAAACTAAAGTGTGGAAGGCGAGGTGGTTTGTGGAGAGCAGAAAACTTGTATCCACCATACGAGGGAGTTGGGAGAAGAAGCGCTAGAGTAATGGGCTAGTGAGAAAGAGGCTCCAATAGAGCAAACTTGTTTCAAATTAGGCTGCATCCTGCCGGTTATTATACTTGGAAAGATAAAGTCTCATATATAGTCAAGGGTTCTTAATTTATGTTTGAACCCTCAGTTTCTCTGTGAATTCTAATTGAAAAACAATGGTAGACGAAAGTAGTCAGTAAGATACTACCTCGTGTAAGAAAGTGAATATTACTGTTGTGCTCTCGATGAATTTTGCTTTATTCTAGCGTAGTGTCAATTTCACCACTGATATAAATGGTTCCTAGCAAAATTGGCATTCTGTAATATCAAGCACCTACCCAATCCCAGCAGCAACTGCTGCTAACTCAAACTGCCAATCTTTCAGCTGAGTTCTAACCTTCGATCTCTGAACCGATTTGAACCCATTTGAATGTGTTGAATGTGTCGGCAATTTTGACGCAAATACTCGTGAATGTCATCAAATTTTCCAGTATTCGGTGCAATCCTCGAGGCTGTTATATAACTATAGAATCACTGCAACACACTTCAGTTACTGTTTCCCGTCAGCTCTTGTTTTTCACTCAGTATTGTTTGACCTAATTGCAGATGGCGTTGATAGGGGCTATATATATGAGGTATGGATAAAGACTCATAACCCCAAAGATGCACCCTAGCAATTATTCGGAAGAAAAAAATTGGAAGCCAAATAATAATTTTGACCCGGACAGCATCGCTCAAATGATGATGGATCTCATTTCTATATACACATGTTTATTTTAAGACCCCAATCCATGTATCATGGGGTTATTCTGGTCTGTTTGTAGGATTCAGAGATATCTTTTAATTACCATACAAATAAATGATTCAATTCAAGTCATGTTGTTTCATACCCCTACATCTGGTGAACTGCATATTACCGCTTGAATGTTTTGCATAACAGTGGCTGCAGAGGATGCCTGTCATCAGTTACAGTTGATCGTGCATTACACCAGCATCACAAAGACCTGGCATCAGCTGCACATAGTGCCTGACAAAGTCTTTGCAGAGCGCCTTGGAAACCTACTGTGACGCAGACATGGACTGAATTAAACAAGCTATCACTGCAGTGGAACCCCAAACTCGGTGAGAGTATCCTACGACCAAGACTAGCGCAACTCCAATAAAGAGCGAGCATATTTATTTGTGTTAGTTTCTGACGTCTCTCCTCTTCGACAATGGTAACCAGAGCATTGAACAGTTCAGTTTTTGGACCACTGGTGGACACTGGAATTCGAATTGGATCGCGATAAAAAGTTCCCGGTACAGAATTCAATATTGAATGGGTTTGAGGGTCTTGATCGAGACCTGCTCTGAGGAGGAAAGAATACATCTTTTGGCAGACAGGATAACTATTGAATCTAATTACAATAGTTTCCCGAACATATTTCCTTATTTCGATACCAAAATGTATTAATACTTTTCCGTTTTTTATTCGGCATTTGGACATGAAATTACATTAGAAGTGTACGATTTGGCTGTCATAATGCAATCTGTGAAAATGAGGAAGCGAGTGATAAACGGCAAAGAAAGAGGGGTGCGGGAAGAAATGAGGGACTACATGCGAGAAGAAGCAGTTGCTAAAACCGTTGTTAATGGATACTGTTGAGTTTAGTAGAAAAAGGATAACCACTTTCAATTTGACGTTGATTTTTTTTATTAGATAACTCTACATTTTTTTACTCGAAGTCAAGTGAAGGGAACAAGTACATGAAACGAAGGCTGTGGAACATTTGGTACACGATTTTATCGAAGATTGTTGAACGTATGCTGGCAGTGTTCGTCCCCGACACAATTCTTACTCTGTATTATGGTATAATATCATTACTTTATAGGAATAATTAACAATATTCAAACATTGTTCAGTCGTGTTTATTCATTGGTGAGAGGTTGAAAGTTTATTGTTTGTCAATATTTTCAAGTTCCGTTATTTTATAATGGATAGATACTTGAACTTCATGTAACAAACTTTCCATCTGAGTGGATGATGCCCTTGGAAGAGGCATGACAACGCAAGGATTAACCCAACCTCAGCTCCCGTGACGCTCCTTGTCTGTTGCTGGGAGTTGAACTCCCAACTGCTCCAGTGGAGCCCATCATTGCAGCATGGTACTCTAATCTGTATAATACAACCTTATTGGTACTCTGCTACTGATATGTTTTCTTTCACAGTTTTTAAATCAATGTTGAATCTGTAGATTCAGTAGTAACAGAAATGCGATGATCGAAAAAATACAAGCATATTAGATGAATCCACAGTACCTTGAAAATAATATACGGATAACAGTGCCAGTATTTAACTCGCCCTTGACAATTTTAACTGAGTGAAAATATTTTTTGAGCACATTTTCTTATGCGCACGTATTTTCAATTCAGAGCTAAATAAATTTAACACAGTTCCATCACCATGTCTGACACAAGAGCTTGGTATTTTTTTGTAACTCTCACTCCACCTGTTACTTACTGACATGCCACCTAAAACTCACACGCTCCCTGCAAGTGCCTGTCCAGAGCCAAAGTTTTCAAAGTATCAGCTGATTATTCTGGCTAGATATACAATCTTGATAGACGCAAACATGATAAAGTGGAAAACCGGAGACCATAGCCGCAGTATAATAGCCTAAAGTCCATCTATACCATTCCAGCTTGGCTTCTCCAATCGCTTGCTATTCAAATGTAAATGGCTTTGTAACAGAAAGTTGTGCCATTTGGCGTAGGGTAGTGGAAGGCTTTTGAACAATAAGTTGGGCTTTAGATGCTGGGGAATCAATTGACTTGTTTCAACAAATCGAGGCCTTTGGCGTTGGAACAACAGCATGCATGGGAATAAAAAGATGGGGACTTTGGTGATGAAATGTCAAAAGGTTTTGGAGAAACGAGAATTTTTTTTTGTTTCTGAACGTCAGCAGGTTTCGGAACACTGAGTGTGGGTCCAACTTGCAGCTCAAAAGAAACATGCTTCTGAGCTACGAGTTAGTCCTTGGGTGATTGGTCGCCAGCACAATCATGGTAGAAAGTTGAGGCCATTTGCGATGATCGGCAACAGGCTTTGTAACGGCGAGTGAGAACTTTGGTGTTGGTTTGTAAACAGGCTTTGGAGTGGCTTGATTGTGCATTCGATGTTGGGGGGAGGGGGGGAAGGAAACCAGTCACTGAGCTTTGAGTTGAGGCCTGTTTTGCGGCGCGTCAATAGGATTCGGTAAAGTTGGGATTTCTTGTTTCGGAACTGAGACTGGCATCGACGCGGCCAGCGTGTACAGAGTTGTTGCCTCACCCACTTTTCTATGTATGCGGATCTGGATTTCGTGTACGGATCATATCGATGCTGGCCGAGAAAGTTCTTCATTGCGCATTTATCTTTGGACATGTGACCGTTCTTCTGCAGTTTTGTATCCTCTTACAGAAGAAAGTTGAATTGCAGTTCAAAATACAGAATGCGCGGAAGCTTATCAACTGGTAAAATCTGTTAAGGAAATCCTTTCCTCGTCCAATGAAATTTAAACTAAAACATCAGCTACATTACAGATCTACAAGGCCTCACCCAACAACGTCTGTTCATACCAAAGTATGTGATAGTCCATTCCCGTCTATGATCATTTTTCTCACCTTCTTTAGGAAGAAAATCTTCGAATAGATGGATGTGCGAGTATTTCTGATGTCCACTTGGATGTGCGAGTATTTCTGATATCCACTCTGCGGCGACCACTACTGTTTGTGAGAGCCAAAATCATGTGGCGTGACGGGATATGTTGTAAGATGTAAAGAGTTTCAGATTATTGAGAGTTCTAATTTCGTTTCAAGCCCCTGTCTACTCCAATACTTTTCAGTTGTTCCAACTAATCAATTACCATAAATTATTATTCTCATATGCCATTATTTCTCACGGGAAGCTTAGTGAAGGCCTATAATGTTTTGTTATTCCGGCCCTCCATGTGCTGTGAATCTTATGGTGAATAGCAACTACAATACTCAATGTAAGTTAAGTAGATAGCTAGTTCCGTTTCCATTTAGCTAACATACAGATAGAGCAACCCATTAGATCTAAGGCCAAGGTATGTCTTGACTTACTGGTTTGCAGTGGGACTAATCAAGATATTGGCTGATCGAATGTTGAATGGCAAAATTTGTCTGGAACTAGACGATTTTTATCCCAGAAACATTCTAAATTGCATCTTATAATTAACATCTTGATTCAACTGAATCTTAGGTTTTCTCACGATTGCAATCATTTTAAAATAAAACTGCAGAAGTGTTATTCGTATTGAGGAGTGAGAAATAATGATGGCAGTGGAGGCTGCAGTGCCGATCTGCTGCGCTTAGAGACAGTATGAATAACATGCTAGGTTAGGCTAGCTTAGATTAAATATTTAATAAACGATCATGTTTGATTATGTTAGGTTTGATTCGAAGTGGTAATAACATTCACTGTTTATCACCCCAATAGCTGCTGCAAATCCAGACCGCGTCCTTCACTAATATCCTGGGCGCCCTCGCTGCCGTCTTGAATAACATTATAACAGTTTCCTCCATATCTATGTCAGAATCAATTTGTGCCTATTTTGTCCTTCGAGGGTTCGTGGAAAAGTTCTGAGAATGATTCTAAGTAACGGAATCGGTGCTCGGGACTATGAAAATAATGAAAGGACATAACATTCAGTTTTTCAATTTTTTCTGATTTGAAAACATTTGATACAGTCATGCAGATAGAATTAATTAGCAGGACCTAACGTTAGTGACCTAGCAACTGCCTACGGTCTACCTAGCACAGCAAGACCTGACTTTAGTGACCTAGCAACTGCCTACGATCTACTTAGCCCGGCAAGACCTGACTTTAGTGACCTAGCAACTGCCTACGATCTACCTAGCACAGCCATACCTGACGTTAGTGACCTAGCAACTGCCTACGATCTATTTAGCACAGCAAGACCTGACGTTAGTGACCTAGCAACTGCCTACGATCTACTTAGCACAGCAAGACCTGACGTTATTGACCTAGCAACTGCCTACGATCTACTTAGCACAGCAAGACCTAACGTTAGTGACCTATCAACTGCCTACGATCTGCCTAGCACAGCAAGACCTGACGTTAGTGACCTAGCAAGTAGTTACGATCAACCAAGCACAACAAAACCTGACGTTGATGACCTAGCAACAGCCTACGATCAACCTTTCACAGCAAGACCTGACGTTAGTGACCTAGCAAATGCCTACGATCTACCTAGCATGGCAAGACCATACGTTAGTGACCTAGCATCTGCCTAATGCCAACCTAGCACAGTCCATCGACAAATTGGCACGAGGTTGAGAATATATATATAATATGTATATATATATACATGTATATTTATATATATTTATCTATATA
>SDVV010044628.1:0-10138 GCA_016164225.1 Gammarus roeselii
CATATAGATATATTTAATAAGACATGTGGGATGTTTACATCACTTTGAAATTCATTGTACGAGTCCTGCGAAATATTTATGTCACGATTTTTGTCATTTTCTGATCATTTGACTACAAAATGTCAAATTGTATCTCACGAACACACACGAATTAAAATTATTGTGAGGTCCTCCCGTCAACCTGAACTTATGACAGAATACGAATGATGAGGGACACATCCAAATAAATACTGTTTATATATACATCTGCAAAGGACAGGGACATTATTTCTGGCACTATCACCCATGGTGAGTTTTGACATGAGTGTTGCGTGTTGCGAGTGTTGACATGAAATCGACGCCTTTACCTATACCTGAAGTTCAGCGTTCAATACGCTTGATTAAACACCAACGCGCAAATAAGGTACAGGGAATGGATACGTGCCTATACCCGAGTGAACCAGTGTGCACTGTTGAGAACTTCAACAATTATTAGGGACTACTCATGCACGCTTAGTCCCCGTGCGTTCGTGAATGACCTGTCTACCCTAACACAAACAAAGGCGTGGTAAATATTTGGGAACAGTCACTTATGACAACTGCGATGGTCATCAAACAATAGTCTTCCCATGAGTGACCACACAAATCTATACACTAATTGCAGAGGGTGAACCAGGGCTGCATCTTTCGTTTCGAGCCACTCAGTGAACTCCATTGAGAGAGTTCACTCAGTGAACTCCATTGAGAGAGTTCACTCAGTGAACTCTATTGAGAGAGTTCACTCGGTGAACTCTACATCCAGTATACTGAATAGATTTTCATTGGAAGTTTTTGCACCAGCAGAGCAAAAATGAAAATATGAATATATTCATTTTTTTTTAATTTGGATTCATGAACGACTTTCTGAGGAGCTTGCAGTTGATTTCTCGAGGTCTTTACATGAAAAAATATACCATAAATGAAAATTGTAAATAATAAGCTAATTGGACGGGTATGAGCAGTTTACATTGAAGGCAATTTCAGATACATTTTCAGTTGAACTGTAAATTTTCATTTGTTTGCATAGTCAACACAATTTAAAAACGTCTGGAGATGTACAAAAAATGTGTAATGCATACCCATAAATATCTGACAAATAAACTTACACTTAACTGAACACCATCTAATGAGACATATGACGTTGCATGAACATGGAAGCAATTTTGTAGAGTTTTCGTCCCAATTATTTATATTTCAATGTTGCATTAATTCAAGAAGCAACATAGAATTGATTTTTTTAAAGTCCTACTCAATACTGATCAAGCTGTTTTACAAAGGCTCACATTTCTGGTAAGAGGAAAAATCGTGTACTAGATCCTTACATGTCGAAGACTCATACAGAGTACTGTGAGTCTTAATCTATGAAACTGTTATCAAAAAGCTTACAATTATTGACCTGAACCAAAATCTTGTATCATTATATCAACAAAATATGATGTAAAATACACCGCTTTCCAACTATATTTTTCGCGTTATATATTCCTGAAGTTTCCTGTAAGTTTGTAGAGGAAGACCAGTACCCACTCACGATTGTTCCGTACCGGAAACCCTGTTGAATATTCGACTCAGTCGATGCTATGTGACGAGGTAGCATGCACCAACAAGGATGGTCCATGTCCAAGGCGAGGTCCATCCTAACAGGAAAATATGCGATTAAAGCACCTTCCCAGCACCCGGAAAAATATTCGAAAAAATGATTATCATTTTGCAGTACTTTAAAGTAACACAGCTTCAATAACATCAATAGATTGAAGTAAAAAAGTTGTAATAACATCATGAACAACAACATTGATCCGATTGAGCCTATCCAAAGATTGAGTGCAAATTATGATGATCTGAAATATTAATGAGGCAGAACTGAACAATTTTCTTCAGCACTAATTATTTGTGTTCTGCCTCATAGCTCCTCCCCCCTCCTCCCCCCAGGTGTTTGTGCTCTTAGCCAAGCAGTGTTGTATAATTACCCAGTTGCTGGCTTGTTGGTTTGTTGCTTGCTTTTTTCTGCAATCTGCTTCAATATGCTTCAGCTGTAACCTGCGCCCTGCATATGCTTGTATATATGCGAGGACTCATCACGTCTATTTAGGGCCCCATTTCGGTGAGTACGCCTTACCTTACTAAGGCTAGTCTCTTGGTGAAGAGTAACTATTGCTATATATATATATATATATATTTATATGTATAATTCAGATTTATATTCATAGCACATGTACCACTTACTGATAACGATCTTGGATCAATAGTGGATGCAAATGATGACTTGATACATCTAATCCATTTGGCGTTTCGTTGTCGAGAGCTCCTCGGATGGACGTCACATAGCTAACCACATACCAATATTATTGACGAATTCATCAGTACGTATACTTAAGATAGTTCCTGGAGTATCTTATGTGCGAAAAATTTAAGCAAAAATTTTTTAGACATGAATAAACGTAGAGGTATTAGAAATTTTCAATTAAAATACATTAATTTAGAATTTGCATGTTTTTCTTGATCGTCTTATCATAGGTGCGGATTTCTGACTATGTGCGTGATAAGAGGGGACAAAGTACGTTCATAGTTGGTCAGCACTGTTAGCATTTGTATCGGGGCAACATCATAGTGCCGCTGGTCGGCCCAGGTGCCTGCGAAACGGAACATGATGCATTTCCACTCCGTTGCCACTTATTTTGAAGTTCATCCAACAAACAATGCTCTTAAAGCATACATTTTGTTCCTCTGAGGTGTACACAAATATCTTACACTACAAAATTCTAAAATATATTAAATAACAATGTTATTGAGGCCATTAACAGAAGTCAAGGAAATGGAAAATATGAGTTTAAATTGTGTTACAGATTACCCCGTTGCGCCACCTCTTAAAGTGGTTCACAAGCTGGTACTGGTCAGTCATGCCAAGCCTCAGATGTTACAATAATGTTTGGAATATTCAGTAATGGGCTGATGAGATATTTTAGATTATAGATATTTGCGCTAAACCTTCGGATAGGTTCGATTAATACGAGGAAGGTATTTTTGTAGATCTCCCGTCCATTAAAAATCCAGTTGAAAGGGAAGACAATCAAAAATTGAGCTATTTTGAATCACGATCACCAGGATATTCTTTAAGGAGATATGACGAAATATTCTTTCATGGTTGTATCACAACTCTTTTACACCAATCTCTTAATCTCATTGATGCTATGTTAACTCAACTAACTACTGAAGGATAATAATTTTTCGATACATTTTCCTAGTGCTGGGAAGGTGCGTTGATGCATATTTTCCTGTTTGAATGGACAAGGTACCCGGGACGGATAGACCGGAGAAAATACTGGCCTTCCGCTTCGAACTTGCATAATATCTTTCGCACTTTACCTTGTCAGACTGCATCGGCTGAGTCGAATGTCTTGAAGGGCGCTCGGGACGTAACATTAGAGAGCAGATACTGGCCTTCCGCTTCGAATTTGCCCTAAACTTCAGAAATATCTAGCGCAGTAATTATCGATTTTAGAGCGATATCTCTTTCATCATATTTAGTTGATACGGTGACGTAACGTTCGGGATTTTTTAAATTCAAACCCTTTGATTACACTTCATAGATAAAAACTCATAGTACGCTGCATGGGTCCTCGGCATATAAAGATCTAATACATGATATTTTCGCTTGACAGCTATTTAAGCCTTCGTAAAACTGCTTGGTCAGTATTGAGACGAATTGCAAAAAAAACATCCATTACTTCTTGAATTTATGCCCCGTTTAAATTTATATATAATTGTGACAAAAAATATACAACATTGCACCCAAGTTCATGCAACGTCATTCGTCTCATTAGGTGCGGTTCAGTTAAGTGTGAGGTAATTTGTCAGATGTTTACGTGTATGCATTACAAGATTTTTGTACATCTTCAGGTGTTTTTAAATTGTAATAACTTCTCAAACTTAGAAATATTCACAGTTCAACTGAACATATATCTGAAAATAACTTGATGTAGGAGTGGGAGGATTTTGAGGTGTTAGAGAGATCGATGAGGTGTGCAGGTCAAACTGCTCATTATGTCTGATTTGCTTATCATTCACATTTTCATATACAAATAAAGTTTTTGTGATGAACCCCTCGAGAAATGAATTCCGAACGCCCCAGAAAGTCGTTCATGAATCGAATTTACCAAACTGAAATAAGCGAAGATATCCTCTTTGTTTTGCTCTGCTGGTGCAAAAACTTCCAAGGAAATCTATCCAGTATACTGGATAAAGAATTACTGAGTGAACTCTCTCTATAGAGTTCACTGAGTGGCTCAAAACGAAAGATGCAGCCTTGGTTCACCCTCTGCAATTACTGTATAGATTTGTGTGGTCACTCATGGGAAGACTATTGTTTGATGACCATCACAGTTGTCATAAATGACTGTTCCCAAATATTTACCGCGCCTTTGTTTGTGTTAGTGTAGACAGGTCATTCACGAACGAACGGGGACTAAGCGTGCATGAGTAGTCCCTGGTAATTGTTGAAGTTCTCAACAGTGCACACTGGTTCACTCGGGTATAGGCCGGCATTCATTCCATGTACCTTATTTGTACGTTTGGTGTTTAATCAAGCGTATGGAACGCTGAAATTCAGGTATAGGTAAAAGCGTCAATTTCATCTCATCACTCACAAACCAGTAGGGCCACCACGGATATATATCGCCAAAAATATTATCTCGGTCCTTTACATATGCATCAATAAACTGTACATGCATGGACGTTTCCCCCCGATGACAGCAGATATAAGTTCTTGTATTAATATTAGCTGTTACTCATTTAACCGTAAAAAATTGCTCACTTCTTTTTGATTTTTTATTACAATTTGGTCTGAATGTTTTTTGTGATATACATTTTTTTCACCGTTGAATGAAATACAACAATATTTTGTGAGAACTTCTATTAATACGATTTTCGTCTAGAGTAGAGAATAAAACTTTTCATTCCCAGGAATTCGGGGAAAATTACATTTTAATTTTTTGAGTATTTATTTCGAGTGGTGCTCAGATGGTCATATATGTATGAGGAATCACACATGCATGTGTATATCTTTTACATTTGTTGCAAACCCGTGTTATTTCCACATGAGTTCGTAGCGGCTTTATTCGGATTTAGACAATTTACGCGATTTGTCCTGCAATCTAATAAAACTAATCTTCAACACAGACATGATCTGAAAAATAGTTGGGGGTGGAGATGATTTATTCCTACATTGATTCTATGTCATTGTTGTACTTGATGAAACTGTTGGTTGTAAGGGAAAGAATTTCTGGAA
Organism: Gammarus roeselii; assembly: GCA_016164225.1. Taxonomy (NCBI): domain Eukaryota; kingdom Metazoa; phylum Arthropoda; class Malacostraca; order Amphipoda; family Gammaridae; genus Gammarus; species Gammarus roeselii. Next base: position 5,300 of record SDVV010044628.1, read on the forward strand.
ATCATGAAGGATTCTGCGATTTGATCAGTGCGTTTCTGAACGAAGGACGTCACCAAGAACTCAATTGCACATGCACATCAAATGTCTTCCACGGCAGTTTCAAATAGCTTGATGCAAGATTTTTTTTGTTTGTGCAGGATTGAATTCAAGTGATGGTTACAGCATGCGTGAATTTTTTTTTATTGTCGTTTTTTTCATTCGACCACAATATTTGTATTTCCAATGAAATAAAATGCGTTGACGTTACTACAATACATTGCTTTTCTTGGAAGACGACAGAGGAAACTAATAATTTGCTAGGGTTGAAAATCATTTTCTGAATTTTAAATAAGGTTGGCGGCATAATAAAAAATTATTTTAGGCAGTTTAATTATTACGATAGATTTAATGAAGTACTAAATACTTTCTATTAGAAGAGGATTGTGAATTATTTGCAACCACTACAGTTGATATGACATCAAATTCGCTTTATTTTGACCACAACATTCTCTTTTTTTTATCTTAAGTTTTGTTAATTGAATTTGATGAACCTTGGACCATTGATGACCACTATACCTAAAGTCATTTACCATTTCATGTTGACAGGCTGCAGGAACGATGATCCGAAGCTCAAGGAAGATGACAGCTCTCTTCCTATCTATCACGGCAACCAGCTGGCTCCTACTTCACTATTCCAAGAGACTGTCTGGTCTCCATTCGTCCCATACACTACTGCCATCTGCAGACAGACACGATGACCAGTCTGACTGGTTGACGGTGATCCACTGGAGAAGCTGGTATCCGAAACCATGGGGCGATCTGAAGACCGGGTCAGTTTCGGAGTTTATGTGAGCTGGATATGATTCCTAAAAAAAATCCTCTTCTTCATTGATAAACCATCGCTCAGAGAATGTGCGCACTGATCCATGGGTTTGTTTAATCAGGTGAGAGCTTCGGAGTGGGATTAGAAACAAGGTATAATAACTGAGGAAACACGGAGTAGTGAGAGATGAAATTCCAATATAGTGAGCTATAATTTGACATACGAATTTTATCATGTGCATCAATATGCCTTGCCATCCGTTCAATAAGATTTGCGGGATTCTATCTGTAAATGCTAAGGAGGTTTTTATTACAGTAAAGACGCACCTCTTCTAGGTGTCATCTTCTTCTAGGTGTATTTATATTGGTATCAACCTTGAATAAAATAAATAAAAAAGGAATCATAAGTCTGTTGCAACCGTGGTTCAAAATTTTAGCTGATTTCCGTTTGATAACGTGAACCTAACTGATTATATAAAAAGTTTTTTTCTACTAATATTTTTGTTCACTGACTTGGCTTCATTATTTCATAATTTTAATTCGAACAAACTTATAAAGCATTCCCTAAATACACAGAACCTTTGATGTAGATCCAACACTTCATTATGATATCTCAATTTACGACTCTTGAAGTCATCGACAGAGAAATAAACAATGAACTACATCAAGCTTCCAGAATTGTTCAAGACTTAACTCGTTGTTCAAAGTCTACGAGTGAGAAGACGATTTTATATTTGTACTATCCAATAGTAATATTGCCTGTAAGCTGAAATACTATAATTTCATTAGTTACTGTCCTATTACTGTATTTAAAGTTATTGTGTTTGAAAAACGATCGAATCAAATTATTTTGTTTAGCCTGAAGCACACGTGGAGAGGAGATCAGTTAACAATTTATGACTTATTCTTCAATACTGGTTTACTCGTCTAAATTGATGTTCGATATTAGTTCTGGTTTACCGGAACTGTAACATTTTAGAATGTCGTTAGTTACCGGTCGTTGTGCTTGGTAGTCTATCACAAACGAAGATTCGAAATTGGAATTACAGCTGTGCAAATTTTGCACGAGTTACAAATATTAATAAAAAAGCGGCGCCTTGAAAAGCTTGTTGGAACGTCAAACTGAACAACTTAAAGAACGTGGGCTGTTCATATTTTTCATTAGGAAAATTATTGATTACATTCACGTGATTTTTAATGAATACTTGAGGGGTTTGAGAGACTTCCGTTTAAATTTAATAGCAACAAATATTGAATTTAATGTGTCACTGTTGCATAATAAGGAAAAATATTGAATAATATATTGAAGGTAAATGATTGTTCGGATACATTGATCTAGGTATTTGAAGTTAATTTGAAAAAATTCAGGACTTAAAATAACAGGTCGAAATGTGACTCGTCGTAAACAATTTGTTTATTTATCAATGTATGCTGATGTAAGGTTCAGAAACACGACTTAATATTCCTATCGATAATTATTAGGACCAATAATCACATAGATTTTTCTATTCTGATCTATAATGATTACTTTACCGAGAAGAAACTGTTTCAACCCTGGCGAGTGTATAAAAGTGGCCAGCGAATAAATGCACAGTCGCAAGCAAAAGTTCCCCAATCCAGAAACTTTTGACAAAAAGTATTCTGATAATGTGATCAGTATTGGATTACTTGAATTCTGATTCAGATCAAGTACGGTATGTAAATTAATTTATGTAAAATCCATATTTATATAAATGAAAATTATATTGATGTACTCGATAGCAAACATTAATCGTGATATAGGGACGTACGATGAACCCACTAAAAACTGATTAAGACTTATTTTAATCAATCCCCTGCCGTTTCAACGCGCATACCAAATAAGCTTGGAATGTTTACATTAAATAGTTGGAGGTATAATGACTATGTTCGGTGAATCCGCATTTGACCTTCTGAGGAAAAAAATATTTACGTGGTTTCCTTCTAACGCTGATAATGGCTATTTCGCTTTACAAAAATGGCTGGATTTTTTAACGATATTAAATGAAACCTTGATATTTTCCGGATATACAATGGCTACTGAATATTGTTTGCACGAAATACTGCGAATCCGTATGCGGAGTTATAAATTAAACATGTCTTGGACAGAGGAACAACGAATAGAACGATTAAACCTGAATGTTTCATTTTAATTCGGTACATTTGAAATCTTCCTTTTCCTTCTCCTTCAGACTCAAGGAGATGGGTTGTCCTGAACATCGCTGCCACTTCACATACGAACATCGAAAACTCGAAATTGCGGACTTCGTGATCGTAGAAGCCGGGTGAGTCTTCTACAATACCGGGCAATATAAGCCAACGATTCTCAGTTGGTCAAATATTTATGTTTCATTTAATAGTAGATCTTCGATACTTATTCAGTCACATTCGGACATTGAGCATGCGCGCACTGACACAGGCGGGGAAGAAGAGTCGTCTGTTGGTTTTGATATGAGAGTTCTGAGATGGCTAGGGCACCTGTTGTAAATGAATGAAGGGAGAGTGTTGGGAATGGTGAAGAATACGTAGTGGAGTGGGCAAAGGTCCAGAGGGAGAACGAGGTTTGATGGTGCAGAGAAGGCATTGAATAGCAAATGGTTCTACAGCGGAGGAGGCGATGAACAGAAGTAAAGGGAGACTGATAATGAATTATCAAGTTCGACGCGGTTTTGAAGAGTTTTACCTTGATTTGGAGCCACTAGTCTGAAGATATAACAGACAAATAATAGTAATAATAATAATATTATATTATTATTATTATGAATGATAACCAGACAGAACGCCTCCTGTGAATTGATTTTGGGGAACAAGATCATAAGGTCATATAGAAGAGCAAAACTTTGATGGGTTACGCACAATTGTGTATGTGATTGATTGACTCAGCAATGTTCATTACGTGTATTATTCTCGGAATAGAGGTTTAAGATGTTGATTGTAATGAACACAAAAAGACAGAGATGAGGCCAGATGTTGAATCATACTATAAGTTTCTTCATCTGACTTTGCGCAACTGTAAAGCCGAATCTAACAGATTGTGGATCATATAAAGATTATTTGGAATACATAACGCGGTATTGGCAAGTTTAAAGAAGCTGATATGCCACCAGTATGTACCGCTAATTAAAGTTGTCGTCCCCTTCACCGTAAAAAGCGAGAAATGACCGCAATGAATTGAAATATTTCATTTTTCCCAGATGAAGCTTTTGGTTAAATTTTGCAATAAATTAGCTGTCACTAGAAAAAAAAATTATGAATACAAAATCAGTACTAGGGAAAATGTACAAATGATTGTACGAGGTTGCAAAAAGCGCTGGAGCCACAGTGAAAATTGCCCTGAAATGCAATTACTTGCAATGAAGGGGCTCGCGGCTTGAAAACTCATTATCACGAGACCAAAAAAGCACATAAATGTTATAAGAAAAATAATTTATTTTGTTTGTTTATGAATGAAATTTAGATTACATATGAGTACATTCAGACTGGCAGTAGGATATATATGTACACAAACATTCTCTCTCTATGAACGAAGTATACTGTATTTTGTCAGCAAAGATTGCGAAAGAAATTCACTTTTCAATCGATAGCCTCTTTTTTGTATCCACAATTTCAACAAGGAAATGTTTCATTTAAGTGACTTAGAATGACAGTATTTAAATAATTGGCACGGGATAACTGAGAAATTATTGTTTTATAAAATATTTATTCACGGATATATGAGAACATAAATTAAATTACCAAAATTAGAGGCTTCAAAAATTATTGCCAAGTACACGTGCATGCTTTCAGTAGATACCAAATGCGCGCTGCAGATGGTAAGATAGAATTGTGTTTATTATTATATCGTTCTACAATCAAACACCCAAGCCATCAGACTAACTACATTAAGCAAGTAGCTTACTCAGTTCCTACTGAGTTTTAAGTAGAGTACAATGGGACCTATATAAACCAATGTCTTACATCGAATTAACTTCAAAATTTTCAACAACATATAGACTACAAGTAAAAATGAGTAGAATATAT
>SDVV010044629.1:0-10138 GCA_016164225.1 Gammarus roeselii
GAAAATATGCACTTCCAGGTATATACAAAATAATGCATTGCCTCAACATATACCAACACTTGCAGGCAGCAACATTCCAATGAACTAAAGCTCAAATCTATGAACATAATAAAATAGACAACTATACTACAACCAGTACCCTGCGTATTATCAATGAAAGAGCTCATAGCAAAGATTAAGGATTTTGATGACACTCTGCATCTCATATATTTGCTTCAGCAAATCTAGCCATTCAGTTACCTTTTCCAGAAGAAAGAAATGCTAACAAGTTGATGGTAGGGCAGTCAGGCAGATCCCTCCTCACGAGAGATGTGAATCCTCTGGCAGACAGTCAACAAGCAATGAGCAAGCTTAAGTGTCCTCAGAGTGGGCACTTCTTAACACCACTGCGCATCAACATGACAGTATGACAATGTCACATTTCAATCATACTTCCAACACTTCAACGTAACTACTCTGCTTAATCTAGAATGCAAAAGAAGAATGATTGCAGAGTGGAAATCACAATTAGAACAGTATAACAACAATAACGCAATGCACTACTACAATGGAAGGAAGGCTGGATCAATATGAGTGGAAGCATTGTGTGTAAACAGGCCATCATACACAATGACAGCATAGCTGCAGGCTCTATTGATGTAATATGGTGGTTATTTTTGATCGGCATAACGAGTGGAAGCATTGTGTTTAAACATGCCATCTGACACATTGACAGCATTGTTGGTGGCTCATTTGATGTTATTTGGTGGTTAGCAGCAGATCCTAATAGCGTTCACTGGATTACCTCCACTGTGTCATAATTGCCAAGCCCACACTCCCACATGCCCATCTTGTTTCTCAACATAACGCAGAGAGCAGAAAAACGTGTTTGGCCTGCATTAAAACTTGTTCATTCATGCCAATCTATTGCATGCTTTCTCTCTACCTCCACTCTGATGTCTCCTCTCTGAAGCCTGCTTCTTGTCATCAACACACCCCAACTGTGGTCTTTATGGTGTCGGTCATTGACACCTTTATGGCTAGAATAGTGCACTGCAATAGCACCAGCATGGTGAAAAAGATACTAGGCATTAGTAACTACTCCTTGCAAATGATATCCAGCAGTAATTCCCGTCACCAATAGTTTAACTAGGAAAGAAGTGGAGACCATCTGAAATCAACATTGTTGGCTGGTGGTCTGATCTTTAGGGGCTGATTTGAGTTATTTTGGTATCATTGTTGGATACTATTTCCTACTACAACTATTCCCTTTCTTGATCTTTATATAGAATTTCACAGATACATGATGCTCTCTTTCACATTCTACTTTACAACCGATTTCCTTACCATCAAAAGGCAACTCAGATTGTGCCCAAAATCCAGTTGTTGTCTTCTTACACTTGTAAACACTTGAACACTTCTTTTTCCATAACTCATCACCAGCTTCAAACATCCCTCCTCACCACATGCCCAAACCATCGCTGATAATGTGATTCTACTGGCTTCCAACTGTCTAATCAACCCCTTTCTAAGTCTTTTATACTCATTGATCCTATTCCTAGCATCACTCTGGCTATACATCTCAAATTTTTTCAACCTTTTCTCACTGCCACTGTCACCCTTCCCCATTAACCCCTTAGCACACAATCGCATCAACTACAAACTCATACAACCCTCTCTTCGTGGTTTTACCTAATGTCTTACAGCTCATAACATTCTTCAGTGCACCCAACAGTTCACACTAGTCTTTCATAGTTCACTTTAGTTATCACCTTAGTTTCCAATAGTCCAGTCCTCATCACATGAGAGCCCAGGTAGCTGCTCCTCCAACAGTCAAGGCCTTTCCACAAGCAAGCCCAGGCAGCTACCCTTTCAATAGTCCAGTCCTCTCCACAAGCAAGCCCAAGTAGCTACTTCTCCAATAGTCTATTCCTCCCCACATGAGAGCCCAGGTAACTATTCGCAACACTGAACTTCCTCCAATACTGATTCCGATTACATCATCATTCCATGATCATCTCATTACTCTACCCATGCACACATTAACTTACAGCGTCCTCTTCTCACACAATGCTAAACACAATTTCTCAAATGCTATCCAAGAGGAATCCTTTGAGCTTCGGGCGGGCTGTCGCGAGGTACACTGCTCTCAGTGGCGGCGTTGGGACGTCGGACACCTCGGACGAAATCAACGTCATCCAGGTTTGGACAACATTCTGCGAAAGTTCCTCACCCTCTCCTCCACTGTTCACGTCGCCGTCGATGATGTCGGCGTGGATGTGGCCTGTGCGCTGCCCGGGTCTCTGGATTAGCAGCAAAACATCAGAGCAGCAACACATACCGTTTTTTCCTTGAGAGCAAGTGAACAAATACCGGGGTTCCTTTTCATTCTTTAAGCCTGTGACATAGAACCCAACCCTGGTCCCAACGCAAATCCATGTCCCACCTGCGAACGTTCTTACGTGCGATGCGTAAGCGCGTTCCAGTGCAGATGTGAGACATGGACATACTACAAAAAAAAGTGCTCTGGTGTCAATACCTATAGAACCATACCACTGGTATGGCAATGCATTAACTGCCACTCAACCTATAACATCAATTCAGATATTGACAATGTCACCGTCCTCCCCGCACCAACATCTGACATCCCCTCACTTCTGGGTACCCTTTCTCATGTACGTCCGGCGGCTTCGCTGGCAGCGGTTCCTCTTCCCGTAGTGCAACACATACTGCTCCAGGTCGTCACAATAACAATGGCGGTGGTGGACTCATCATAATTAGCTATAGATAAAAATCTAAATTTCACCAATACAACTGCTTCCACTCACGCTCAACTTCCTCTTGACAACACTTTGGAACTGCAATCACTACACATACAAATTCACAAGGAGCAGTATAATCTATTTAACCAGTTCATGTCCACCCCATTATATACCCCCGCCCCCCTAGACTTCATCAACACATTCGGCCTAGCTGACCCGAGGCACAGTGTTCTTCTTGACAAACCTTTCAACCCCAACATCCAACGGACCTCTTTGTATAGACGTCTTATTCTGCTTTCCCAATCTCGCACTAAATTGCCAATGGGAGGCTCATCACGACGTGTCGTCTGACCACCTCCCAATAGTTATCCTCCATCAACTTCTATCCCAAATCCACAATAAGCCCCTTCATATTTTCCATACTTGCAAGCGAGCAGACTGGGAGAAATACACAACATAAACAGAAACTGCCCTACAAGACATTGACATCACCCAATACTCATCAATTGTCAGTCACAAATCACTTCATCACAATGCTTAACCATGCAGACAAGACAACATACACTCGCCGGGTTTGTTAGTGCTGTAAGCCAACTTTCTTAGCCAACAGTAGGCGCAAAATTCAGCAGCAAAATCCCCTCAATCACCTACCCTCCACCAGCGACCGAATTATTTAGATTCAAACCTTTAGTGCAGAAATAGATACAGATATCTGTTCGCAACAGATGAACCTATGGCAGGACGTGCTTGCAAACACCAACTTCCGAACCTCACCATCAAAATTGTGGAAACTCGTCAGGAGCCGTATCAACAAAAACACGTACCGCATACACACAGTAGGCAATCCTACTACCCAACACCCTCACCATACCATCAGACCAACAACAAACTGACTTACTCAAAAAACCCTGCTAACACTTCCCCCCTTCTCTTCCCCTTAGAGCTACAGGTTCACGGGTCGCATTGGGGCACGCCCCAATCAGGGGGTGAACGCACTAATTTCCTTCGAGACCCTTCCCTTCTTAACTCTTCACTGTTTTTACCCTTTCATGTTTATGTTTTCACCTTGTCTACTCCTTCTACAGCTTTTGTTTTGTTAAAACTCCATTAATGTGTCTCTCCTCTAATCTTGGCAACTTTCCCCCATAGTATTAGCATCATTTGTATTATTGCTATTATATTTTTTCCTGTTGATTTCATCTGTTGTTGTTCAATTTTTTTACTGTCTCTCCTGTGTTTATTTTATCATTTATTTTCCTGTGTTTATTTTGTCTTCTCATTATATATCTGTTCTAGCTATTTGTTATTGCCTGTGGTTGGTTTTATTTTATATTTATTTGATTTTGTTTTCCGCAATTATATTATTTATTGTGTAATTTCTTGTATCTAATCTGAACAACTGTCAAGGTGGCCAATAGTAGAAAAGTTGATGACTGATCATGCTGTACTGATATGGCTGCATTAGACCTCTGCCATGTGGTGGACCGGGAGCTGAGACAACCCTCGTCAACCCCGTTGCTGGGGTTGAGCTGTTGGTAGTGGTATTGATAAACCGTCGGAATACTGTGTTGCAGGGAAAACAAGCCTTGCATAGCTCACAAGGGGTACTCATTATGTGAGCTAGAAAACACATGCTATATGAGCTCCATCATGGGCGTATGCATGTTGAGGGAGCTTCTTGGAACTCTCATGGATTCTTTCAAAGAATACCAGCAAATGTTGACGACCAGGACTTTTCCATTGGATCACTCTTCTGAATTACGGATACCGCAAGATAATGATGTATCAGCGTCACCATCTGGTGGACGTTCTTCTACACTGCTATCACCCGGTGGCTCCTCAGTTTGGTGGGGTGGACTTATGTGCCTCACCTACCGTGACGTGGTGTGGTTCATACTGCTCTTGGATGAAAGCCCGGGAGATGCCGCAACAACCAACGACCTCATGAACGGTACGCTGATGAACACAATACTTGAAAATCTCTTTCAAACAGAACACTTCATTAAGTTCTTCACCGCCGAGGCAATCCCGGGAAAACCAGGCCAATACAAATACTCTGGCTACTTGATAATTGACAACTCCGTGCTGCACTGTGGGGACCCACGGAGCGCAGCACGGAGCTTAAGAAGAGTGGCCCCCTTCTAGTAGAGGTGAACAACGAGGAGCAAAGTAGGTACTTTCAAACCCTTAATCAACTAAATATCACTTCAAAAGTTTATGAACACCCCACTGTCAACACGATCCATTTGACCATCTGTTATAAAAACAGACTAAACCACTCCGACGATGATATTCTTACTAAATTTGCAGATCAACTCTTTGTTTGTTGATGCTTAGCCCCGGTTTCCACCTGCGGTAGTGGAAACCGCGCCAGCGCACAGCCCGAAATTCTCGATACACACCGACACGCGCGTGTTGAGGCAAGGAGAGGTGGGAAATGAGAAAGTGGTGACCGGCTTAACGGTGGGGTAGAGTGTTTTTGTTGCTATCTGAAATTAAGTTTGTGGGTTGTGTGGAGTCAACAAATGGCCACCCGCGCAGTATAATTTTAACTGTTGACACCAGAACATGGAAACTTACAGCGTGTTCATGTCCCTCAGCCACACTGCATCGCATCAACCAGACGCGTGCTGGGATAACCTCATGTGCAACAGGGATGTTTTGCAGGAGAGAATTGATTTGGATTCTTCCGTTGTCCATGACAAACAGTGCAGTGTATATGTCTGCTCTGGTGTCTTGAAAGTGTTGGTGTGCCTGAGGGCCGGACAGCGCACAGGCTGCGTCCACGTGAACACCGCAGAGACGGCGTGCAAGGCGCAATCCCCACCGGCGAGGACACAAAACAGGGTGGGTTGAGGGACTTTTGCTGGGTCGAAGTCCCAGACGCTGCCACCGCAGGCAAGACATCTTGATGGAGTTGGTTTGCCTGACTCATGAAGGCTCCCTCGTGGGTGGCTCAACAATGCGTCAAAATACACAAAGAGAAATCATGGTGAAATAGCAATGAAAAATTCTCTGGTGGTAGTATCCTCAAATTCAAACTCTGTTCTCTGCCCCCGATGTTGACACCGGCTGAATGCAGTGGTCGGTCCGAGATAACAATCCTAACCCCAGAGGTTGCTACCATTGCCAAAAGTTTGAGTAAGGATGTGACGCCTGCTGATTGAGTAACGAAGAAGGTACATGCTTCCGCTACGGTGAGGACGCACTTGTATCCAACTGTGACCGACCTGTTGAATGCGTAAACTGTTCAGAGGACCATCCTGCGCCATCGCGCGACCACCTTTATTACAGACTTGAAACCGAGATACTCTCGGTTCAAACTGCAGAACGCCTTTCCTACCCCAAGGCTATGAGGCAAGTAACCAATAAATTTGAGGAAACCTATAAACAGGGTTTTCTCTGACCTACGACGCGATGCTCCTTTGCCTCCTCGAACTTGAGGAAGCCCGCGACGACAGTCATCCACACTCTCCGGTAACTCGGAAACCCTATTAGAAATGCCTCCCCTCACTCCCACCTCGCTCGTCCCTCACTTGCTGATCGACGCGCAATTAGAGACAGATCTGGATGACGACCTACCATCGCTGGAAGCAGCACCACTTGATGAAATGCTGCTACCTCAACGCGCTCCTCACCAGCCACACAAGTTGAAATTTCGTGATTTGTCACGAACGACCAAACCCACCCTGCTTCAATCCCAACCAAAATTTCAATAAGTAGCCATGCAAGCTAGCTAGGTTACTCCTCAACTTGAATGTCCTTCTAGTGCCCCCACTAAGGCACCCAATGCTCCTCTGTCTCTTACTCGCTCAGCCACTCCAAACTGCAATTCTAAGGCAAATGCGCTGAAAACATTGTCGAGTGATGGCCATCTCACCTCATCAGCATCCCAAACCTGAGACTCTCGTAGGCCGGTGACCAGCGCCAAGCGCACTGACCCGGTTTTTCAACGATTATCCAACCGCAAATGACCCTTCGTTGATAGATTACCATAAATAAAGCTCTAGTAATACTCGTCGAACACGACCGACAGCCTGCAAGTGACATGGTGCTCAAATCCTACTTTTTGTTAGCTACTTAAATTCCCATGTCCGATACACACGTCCATTTAATGGAACCTTAGATATTGTACTAACTATGGTGAACTACTTGAGCTAAACAAAACCTGTTATCCAATGGTGGTGTGTCTCTATGAAACTCTCCTGAGGCTGTACAAATCATCTTTTCCCAGGGGGTTTAGAGCCCACTTCATCGCACCCACTGCTGATGCCCGACCGGGCACATGCCTAGCCACAATAGTGAATCAAGGAATCAAGTGCACTCCAATCTCTCTACAAATAATTACAAGTTCAGGCGCAGAAAGTGGGCCTGATACGTCCTATTACTATTTGTAACATAAATTTCTCCCAATGACCTTCCATGCACACAACACGTTAACCTCGTTGGTCAACTCTCTGCGCCCTACCTCCTTGTAGGTGATATCGCAAAACACCCCCTGTGGGCGGGTATATAGCTGATGGACGTGCAGGACACGTTGATTCAGTCTTTCTATCTTCCGTGACTGCCGTCCTTGGTACTGGAAGACCGACGCACTTCCATTCTGAGACAGCCTAATTATTAGCTATTGACTTCCAGACCTTGCCTGGCAAGTGCTGCACGAGCCCTACGGAAGTGACCACTTCCCCATCACCATCACTGCTTTCCATTCTGAAGCTACTCCTACCGTTCACCGATTCAGAATGCGTAAAGCCAACAGCCAATCGTTCACAGCTAACACAATAACACCTCTATCACCTCTGGATATGCCCTGTGGCGAGATGATGGAAAACTTTAATAATGATCCCTATAACCATGGGAACACCGTGTGAAATTAGGTCACCTTGGTGGAATGACCTTTGCAAAATAGCAAAACGGCAACGGAAGCGTGCACCCAATCGATACCAGTGCTTCAAAGCAGTAGTGGATAATATTATCTTTCGACGAGAAACTGCAAAAACACAAAACACCTAATGGTATCTTGACAAGGTCATAGGAGAACTTGCATTATCATTCATTAATGTGCACACACCTATGTCTAAAATGTGGTTTTGCATGCAAAAAATGATGTGTTGCAGGAAGTCTTGGAACAGTTAGCGACACACTACTCCTCCGTCCGCTCAGATTCTGGTATACTCCTACTTTCCATAACACAAGTGCCCTTTTTTCATGGTGATCAATTTTGGATTTGTTATATAATTAGGTATCGTTAGACGCCCACGAGGGCCCTAGGTGGACTACGTGGTGTGTTAGGTAGTCTAGTCCAAACTACGGTGGGAGAATTTGCGCTCTCCCGGGTGCCTTATAAATGTATGAGAACAACTAGGCGTTTTGATGGCTTAATGGTGAGATAATGTTGATGTTGATCTTAGAAAAGGGAAAGTCTTGAATGGCACTGTGCGTGGAGGGGACGAGGCGAGTCGACTGGCAAGGCAACGACACGAGACTAACCAAGGTTGGTTGAGACTAGGTCACCCGGGAATGAGGGGTACTCGTGGGACTCGGGAGACCCGGAGGACTTGGAAGACCAGGAGGATTTGGGGAACCACTTGGACCTAGACCCTTCCGGGGCTCTTTGGGACACTCTTGAGACCTTTTGGGACCCCCCTGAAAAACTTTGGGACCCACTGCTTGAGGCCCTTCTGAACCCTGGGACCCTTGCTTCTCTCTCCCCACGCTGTAAAACCCATACACAGAAAAATGTAAATATGTGAAATGCTTGAGTAGAACAATTAACCATTACAGTCCGCAGATTACTGGCGTAGAGGGCAAGGGTTCGCGTCGAGGCTGGTCGAGGTGCGTCGAGATCAGTCAAAACATGTTGAGGCCATTCTTGTTGGTCGCGGCGAGCCGAGACTGGCCAAAATTATTCAGGCAAGCAGAGATGAGCTGAGACGAGGGGAGCTCGAGGATTTGGGTTCACCTCTGGGATTTGTTGGGCTCTTCTGGAACCCGAGACACCTCTGCCACCCCACTCCCACCCGAAAATGCTCGAGTGAAATTCTTTGTTATTACAGTCCACATGATCACTAGCGCAGAGGGGGAGAGCCGCGTCGAGGCTGGTCGAGATCAGTCGTAACAAGTTGGGGCGAGTCGAGTTGGTCGTTGGGGTGGATGGATGATTATTCATTTTATAGATCATTAACACTTTATTTTAGTATTTTATTATGTCTTCTTGCTTGGGCTCTATTATTTTGCTCTGTCCTTTTTTCATGGTGATGAATTTTGCATTGGTTATTATTATTATATGTATCGAGGTTGGTTGAGACAAGGTGACCCAGGGAGGGGAGGTACTCGCGGGACCCGCGGGACTCGGGGACCCGGGTTTTCGAGAACCCGGGGGACTTAGGAAACCAGGTGGATCTGGGGGGGACCCACTTGGACCTTTCTGGGGCCCTTTGGGACACCCTTGAGAACCTTTAGGACTCTTTTGAGAAACTGGGAGACCCTTTAGAGGCCCTTCTGAATCCGGGAACCTCTGCTCCTCTCTACCAGTGCTCTAAAACCCATACACAGAAAAATGTTTTTATGTGAGATGCTTGAGTAGAACAGTTAACCATTTCAGTCCGCGGATTACTGGCGTAGAGGGCGAGCGTCGCGTCGAGGCTGGTCGAGGTGCGTCGAAACATGTTGAGGCGAGTCGAGCTGGGCGCGACTAGCCGAGACTGGCCGAAATGATTCAAGACAAGCCGAGATAAGCTGAGACGATGGGACCCGGGGAGCTCGGGAGACCCGGGGGATTTTGGTTACCCTTCGGTATTCGTCGGGCTCGTTTGCCACCCCACTCCCACCCTAAAATGCTTGAGTGAAAAAATTTGTTATTTCAGCCCACATGATAAGTGCCGCAGATGGAGAGAGCCGCGTCGAGGCTGGTCGAGATCAGTCGAAACATGTTTAGGCGAGTCGAGTTGGTCGCAACGAGCCGAAACTGGACGAAATGATTCGAGACAAGCTGAGACGAGGTGTCTCATGGGACCCTGGGAGCTTGGGTTACCCTCCGGGATTCATTTGGGGTGGATGGATGATTATTCATTTTATAGATCATTAACACTTTATTTTAGTATTTTATTATTTCTTCTTGCTTGGGCTCTATTATTTTTTTCTGCCCTTTTTTCATGGTGATAAATTTTGAATTTGTTATCATTATTATTATATGTAACGAGGTTGGTTGAGAGAAGGTGACCCAGGGAGAGGAGGTACTCGTGGGATCCGCGGGACTCGAGGACCCGGGGTTTCGGGAACCCGAGGGACTTGGGAGACCAGGTGGATTTGGGGTGGTCCACTTGGATCTTTCTGGGGCTTTTTGGGACTCCCTTGAGACCCTTTGGGAGCCTTTTGAGAAACTGTGGGACCCTAAA
>SDVV010044630.1:0-10138 GCA_016164225.1 Gammarus roeselii
ATTTCAAGAAAAATAAGCAGAGGAAGTTTGATCACCGACGTTTACTTTATAATGACTATTTACTGTTTCAGCTGTCATTTACTTAGCTTGAGAGCAGAAAATGTCCGACATGAGGTTGTCTATTACATTACTAACACATTGTTTGGCGTACGATGGCGCCAAATTGAAACTAACTGCGAAGTTAGCACGACAAATTATCATGTGTACACAGGAAAGAAATATTCCAATGAGTTACAATCGATGTTTACACTAAATAGACGGATTTCTACATGAACAAGATAATTGGAAATTTGAGCATGTGAGGCGAGAGAAAATATATATATACAGAATGAAAGCATCTATAGATGAAATGTTGAAACACAAATAGTTGACACGGTAATTGGCATATCAGAAGTAATTACAATTCAAGAGTTCCTGCACGGACAAGTTCAAACAGGTATAATTTTAGTTTACGTTTCAAGGAAGCAATACTTCTGCCAGTCCTTATATCTATGGTAATTGAATTCCAGGTTTTAGCAGCTCTGTATTTTAAAAATAGTAGGGACTGTGTTGACGCATTTTGGGGAATTTGCAAATCTGTATTGTTGCGGAGGTCATACATAGGATTATTTCTAATGAAAAAACTGTTATCAATGTAAGTTAAATGATTCAAAGCTTTGCAGACAAACACTGCAGCGGAAAAGTTATTGATTTGACACAGTGGGAGAATGTCCCATTGACAAAAGAGAGGCAACGTGTGGTCATATCTGCCAGCATGCAATAGTGTTCTGATGACACTCTTTTGACTAAGAACCTTAGGTCTTAAGTTTGTTATGTAGGTAGACGCATACACGTTAACACAATACGTCAGAAAAGGATGAATAAGGCTATGGTACAAAAGCCTTTTAGCAAGAGTAATAAGACAATTTCTAATTTTGTATAGGAAGCCACATGATTTGGAAAATTTCCCGGCAACAAATGATACGTGATCTTTCCAGTTAAGTCTCTGATCAACGATAACACCGAGAAACTTTGTTTTTGCTACGTATGCCACCTGTTGACCGTTCAAGTCGACTCGTGTGTTAGGAATGGGTATCATCCTCCCGGAAAATATCCTGACCTGCGTCTTGTCAACATTAAGCGTCAGCTTGTTGGATGTGAACCAGTTTGAAATGTTTACCAATTGATTATTCATATTAGTAATGGTATCATTAAGGTTTTTTAATGAAGTTATATTCACGAAATGAGCTCAAATAATTGTTACTAGTTTTTTTTTAAATGCAACAATTCACATTGTAGAGGACAATCTTACGATGAATTTCCGTTCATGAAATTGCGGATCAGTGGAATAATATATTCGTGAGACGGTGGTAGCTCAATGTGAGATCTGAGATCTGAAATTTAATCAAGTTACAGATCAATTAATTTGCATACCTAAAATTGAATTCTCGCAATTCAGACTCTTTCAGTCTCGATTAGATTGTTCTCTGATCACCTAACGGTAATCCAACCCAATGCTGCCTACGTAATATTATTGGACATATCAATTTCTTGTTTTTATTGTTATATTTTTCTAACTTTGCTGCCGAATGTTGCGCAATAAAATTATAAATTATAAGGGACACTTCGCAGCCAAGATTCAATGGTCTCGTGCCTCCCTGCATGATTGATCGTAACGTCGTATGATACACGATCTCTTTTCCTGACTGATCTCCAACTGGTTCGCCAGCAATGCAGGATGTCATGAGCTTGAGAACAAATTCAGGTCTGCAAGATTGTACAAGATCATCAGCTGTTTCAGAGAGAGTTGTCAGCGGGAATAATACGCGACCGAGTGTAGACGTGGATACGCGACCGAGTGTAGCCGTGGTTGATAACCAAAAGATATCTTAAAACCAAACTTTAATGTCGTCATGATGACTATTTACTACTTTAAGTGATTACTGAAATGTTAACACCTCATTTCAAATCCTATCTCAAGCTTTCCATGGCATTTTTAAATTACTGGATTGAAAAAAAAATACAATAGATAGTAAACATGCACACAGTGTTCATTTATTGGGATTTTTTTCCAAAGAACCCCTTCAAAAATGTATGAAAGTCGAACTTACGTGAATTTCAGGTTCACTTTCTCATCGTAGTATGTTTGCACAATTCAGCAAAGCATCTGAAAAAGCCTAATAAACTCAAAAGTACGTTACAAACAATAATCGCTTTCATTTGCAGCAATGAGGCCACCTTTTACACGATAAACACGGCAATGTGTTGTACGTGATTAGAAGAGATAATATGTCCCTTTTCTTCATGTAATAGATAAATATTTTCTCAATTCTGATTATAAAGAAATAACAGTCCCCGGCTGTGTGGTAAATCAGTTCAGTCACCCCGACGTCATTCCATTCTTATTGTAGAGTTGGATATAACCTGTTGATGTTTGAAATCCCCTTTGACAGCATCGAGTACGAATTGACTTTCAACTGGAGAGATCCGGCATTGCATTCTAGAAATCGAATAGTTTAATTTCTTATTCAAGGGAAAGAAACTCAAATCGCGTTTTTACTCGATCAATCTGTTGCGAGCAAGCCCTTTTTTCCATATGGGAACTTCGTATTTGATAGGTTATTTGTTTGTCGAAGTTTTCTTATGTATTTCAGTTATTAATCAATAATGCATATGCATCTCGAACTTCTAATTACAATAAAGATGTAAAAAAGAAACACTCTGATCATTGCGTTGAGAATGAATTGACTGCGGAGCTGCAGATCAACTGCTTCAGCAGCAGCTGCAAATGATGTATCAAAATCATCCTAAATAAGGGAATATAAATCCTCAGAGAAAAATTTGCGTCTGGATAATTGGCAAAATAGTATAAAGAAAATATACATTGAGGTGCGGATTCAATTCTTGTCCACTGCAAGTTTAATCTGAATGTGCAGTAACTGGAAGGGTTTTGTCATCAGGAAATGATTCTCGAGTATTTAAAATGGGATTGAATTGCATTAGAGTGGTCATGTGAACATCCCATCGGATGCAAGGGTGAACCTTTGATCTATCAGTCCTGCTCACAGTGTTTGAATATCGTGACTAATATCGAATATCAGTGGGATTCTTTCTTGAGAAGCATCAGCTTGGCACTCCAATGAATTAAGTTTTTTAACAGTTTCAACAATTTAAATTAGGTATTCTTGAACAGAATTAATTGTCTGGTGTTACAGTAAATTATTAAACTCAGCCAAAATATATAGGGCTTCACTGAGAAAAATGGACTCTATCTCAGCCAAAAGGTCTTTATAGAACTTTTAATACTGCAGAGGTAAAGTGGTATTAGTGTTGGTAGTAATGTCCAGCTTTCATTTAGTTGAGCCGTAATCTGGTGTTTTTTCAACGCTAACATTCATCCAGAATAAAAGTGTATGCTCACAGTCTTTTCGGGAGTGATTTCTGGAATTATTATTGTTCCCCCCAAATCAGTGTACATTTTAATGTTTTATTACCTCTGGTCCAGTTTTGTTTTTCTGAAGATGTTTCCAAAAGTCTGTATAAAGAGCCGAATGTCATGATAATACATTGCTGTGTCAGCAATTTTTGTACAAAGTGCGGGACATTTAGAGGAAAACCGTGCTTACCATACTACTCAGTGTTCAGGAACAAAGCATTTTGACATTCTTAAACGAATTACTTCGTGCCACAGTTCAAGCTATGATACTGATCACATAATGCTAACTGAATGTTGAATAATAACAGCCCATGAAAGAAACCAGTATTATTTTAAAGAATATATGATGGGGTTTTCTCCGCAGCACAGCTAGTATTAGCGATGATAAACAAGTAAGTTTCGTGGCATATGGCAGTCTCTTATTGATAGTTCTACCGAAAATGTCGCGAAGTAGCCTACGCTGACTGACACTACATTGGTAGGGATTATTTCAAATTGGTAACGGATCTGCTGATGATCTCAACCACCCTCGAGAATCCATATTTCAAAATTGTATGTGTCAGCTGATTGTTGTTCTGGGATGCAAGATAAATACACGTTATCCCCTTTAAAATTGGCAACATGAACTTCATCGAGACGCGCATCACGTGTTTTTCATGAAAATATGCAAGTCTTTTCTCTCATAGTCGATTGCAGGGTGATGTCACCTTCGCCATCGTCTCTTAACACGTTGAAATCCATCGGGTGGTACAAAAATAATTTGTTCGGCCTCTGGATCAAGCATTATGCCGATCATGTAACATGCAATATAATAATGTAATGGCAAAATGTGCATTAGCATTTCGAAAATGTATACAAACGAGTTTATTGGTACGAAGCAGGAACGGGATTATTCGGAAATTATTTGAATTAGTTTTAAACACATTTCATATCGAAATGTTTCCGATGCTGACGAATTTATACGAAATTGTACTTTTTATTTTTATAGTACAATATTAATTTGGCAGCGGAAATACTTCATAGGATTGTCTTTGTTTACCGAATATCTTGAGAATTAAACCGAAAAAGTCAATATCATCGAATGTATACGTATGCATGTATTTATATAATTTTTGATTTCATGTTGTCACAGAAGAAATCTGTCTGAGAAAGCAGACAGATTTCCCATAGTAGTCGTTTCATTCAACAAATCTTCCTTCCTGAACCATTTCTAGCCGATTGTGTCCCAGAGGGTTTCTACTTTGGCAAAAATGCCTACTTATCATTTTCGGCTTGACTCGAGATCTTATTCGAGCTTTCAATTATTATCAGGCAATATTCATCCGACTCGTCAGTTCCCTCAGGGTACATCAGGCGATGCGAACGCATTCTGACAATGAGATGCCAGTATACAGCTGGCCTGGCCGGGCTGGACTTCCTGAAAATGATGCTGAATGGATGATAGCTCCTAGAATATTCTATCAGCACGGCGCCTGCCTTTTTTGTTTAGGCGCTTTCGCTGTCCCATTGCTAGACTTCGTATTCCATCCCGGTCCAGTGCGACTGATTGACACTGAATGGATACAGCTACTGGTTCCAGATAAAAAAAATCATAGCTCTACGCTGCTACGTGAGATTGTGAAATTGTACTCGAATCACCACTTTCTAATTGATGATGTTACAAGCTGTTCAACGGTGATTCCACAGAAGAAAAAAACGCACTGAATACAGGATCAAAAGGACCTTTCCTACGGGCACACTATAACTATTTATGTCAGTTGATGACTGTTCTTTGAACTGAAATGGGGTTGTTAGATACAGCAACTCTCAGGGGAAAAGAGTGAATTAGGCTTTTTGATCCTGCCACTGGCGTAATACTGGTTCAAACTGGACAGGTTCATTTGAATTATATTCATTCGTCGTTCGCTTGTCGACACAAGTTAAACCAAAGCCGAAACTGATACGCATGTCATCAAAATGTCAGAGCATTTGACGCTGATTCAGTATTTGAAGCCAAATTGTAAATGTGCGTTTATTTGTTACTTCTATCATTCAAGCAAGGACACTGCTCGTAAAACACCGTTCTCATCGAGAAAAACAAGACGAAGACTTGTTTAATTGTATGGTTTGTTGAACAATATTTTTTTTTCAAATTCAATATAAGAACATCCAACTGCACAATAAATCATATGAAAATAGTCATGAGCTTGCGATTTTATTAATTCGTTGATCTATCTTATTGATCACTTTGCGGAATTCTGATGCTATCATCTTCTACCCTGAACCTCTACAGACATCATTATCTAGCAACAATATTTAATAAAACATTATCGTTGTAGCTATGAATTGTATTTGGAAAGGCTGAGTAATGATAATGTAAATATTTTCCTATAATTCGCTCCATGAAAGCACACTGTCATCTCACCAAACTATTTACCAGGTTAAATTTTTTTCCCACCGCTTCTGTCGGATACGCTCATGCGGCCACGCAATGATGCCCTACTTTATTCATATATGGTTCTTATCGTTATTGCTTCTGATGAACATGAAAAATAAATGTATCAGACTAACACCTCTTCAGTCGAGTCCACTCATCGCTGGTCATTTAAGGTACATTCTTTCAATTAGAAAGGTAAGTTATGTGTGGGTCCTTTAAGGTACATTCTTTCATGATGTTTCGAAATTGCATAATTTAATTTCAAATACTGCTCAGGCAAAATTATCATAAAAAGCCTTTATTAAGGAAGCCTTGCAATAAAAGTACAATACTCACAAGCATTCCGATTTTTTTTCATGAAAAATGCCTTCCTTTGTGATCAAATAACCTAGGAAATCACGTACAGTCAAGGAGATATGTACATTTTTTTATCCGACCATTAAGTGAAGTTAGGTTGTATTTTTCAGGGAAATGTTACTAGATGAAACCGGATAATGAACTATTCATATGTATAGTGGATAGCTTCTTAACTTTCGACCAATTACTCAGAGGAATCAGTAGTTTGCACAAAATAAGTGCACTACAAGCTTCCTTATACCCGTTTTACATATGGTTGCCACGACGCGGTGAATAGAATATGAGATAAGATCTGAACTTGGGAAACACAACAAGAAACATCAACATGGTAAATAGACACTGATATGAGAACACTTTGTCCTACGATCCCACGGTGGGCCAATATGACGAGTGTCAAACAAATACTGGCATTGAATAATACGCGAAGACTGGTTCCTCTCACGATAAATAATCCACTATTGCAAACTCGCCTATGACGGCGCCATAACTCTCCACTGCACCCCACGGGGCTTCAATGCTGTCTTCTTTAGATAATTGACTCCATCATAGCGCTGCTGGAGCTTGAACACAGCGGATACCTAAACGCAACTGTTCGACTAAGACAGAGTTGGCTTTATACCGGCTTGCATTACTCGAATGAGGACAGGATATGCCTCCTTCCCTCTACGCTTTGCGTACACGCATACCCGAGACCTCATTTTTCTTAATTTTTCTTCAAAAAATCACATGACGTTTGCTGTATGGCATTTTTGTGACTACTCTAATGTTCCATCAGTGATGTACTAATGTCGCGTATGAAATTGGGATTCCTAGATCCTTGCAGTAATATAACGAAAACCGGTTGCATCCTTTATGACTGAATCGAAGCATGCACACGCACGTGCGCTCTCACTGCCTGAGTGTTGAAAGAAAGACTTTAAAAGTGCCTTATTAATTTCACCGATGATGCAATATAATATTACTAATAATCAGAAAGTGTATACATTTTACAGTGTTAGTTTTGATGTGTTTATTATGAAAATTATGACCAACTTGAATCCTGTCTTAGTGGTTGTCGGAACAAGCACCGGCAACCACTAACCACGTTGTCTGGAAAAAATACTCTCAAATCATAGAATGCGGTAGCAAAGCAAACATGGAAAAGCTCCTTTCGTACTCTCCGAAATCACCGCTTAAGTCGCATTACTGCTTACAAAGCATCTGCACTCCAGAATATGGGAATAGGATTTGGGAACGGCAGGGATTGAGCAAATTGGCAATGCTGCGGAGTATTCTAAGCTGACATCTGCTTTGAGACAAGATAAGAAACGTACAAAAAGCAGTAAACAAACAATGAAAAATTCGCTGGATTTTCACAATATGGTTTTATGTTTACTATCTAAACAGACCTTGCAGCAGCAAACATACATTCAAACGTAACCCTAAATTCCGTGTGATAATATTATTCATACATTGTTCTTCTTACAAATGACTCTGTGTCTGAAAAGGAAGAGTAACTGACTGAACTTTAATTATAATTGTTCATGATACGCTGAACGTGGCACTGGTGTTGTCACGTTCAGCGTATCAAGAACATACAGCAGCTAAACATAAGGGCTCTGTGTGGATAGTCGAATTCGACAAGTTGATTGCTTTCCTAGGTGTCTCCCCATCTTCATCTAAGTGCTGAGTGAAATTGCCTGAGAGTAGTGGCCGGTCAGTCCGATTGGTATGTTTGAGTACACTCAAAAACATTCATTCTAGCGCAGTCACAGTTTTCCATGCAGTGAAAAATAAACGCAACAGCTCGTGTAAAGCCTACCATAATCGAATACAGCTATTTTGACAACAAGTTTGTTAGTAATACTACTGTTTCGACCGTGATTATGCAGGATTTAAGAACATAACAATATCAGTACATTAGGACATCGTGCAGTCTGAACACTATTTATGAATCTCTTTACACGAGTTAGCGGCCTGTTTTCAAACCACACACCTACACGACCAGGCGGCTAGTTTATGCACGATGTTTTTCATGAGTGTATTTCTTCGTTGACGTGTGGTGCCACGTAGGCTTAGAAGGAGCCTTTCTAATCTAGTAATTTCAGATGTTTCAAGAAGACATTTACTAATTTAGAACACTCGTTGAATATGATTCATTAAAATGCTTTCATACCGAAAAATTCAGTTCACTGGCTAGAGTATTTGACCTTACGTTGGAGCGATTAGGTTTCCTTTCGAAATAATTTACGAGATAGGGCGAAAAGTGTGCTAATATGCTCCGACCCAACCAATGACAACACCTTCAGGGGCCAATGTTGTGCATGTCAACCAATTGAAACTTTGTACTGTATAGCAATGCTATACATAGTATGAATCAAATTAATAATTATCATATGTTCATGCTAATATAAAATCAAGTGGCAATAATCCTCAGAATAACCAGACTAATAACCAAACATGGCTAAGCGCACACTGACATGCAAGACGAGAATGGAGGACTTGCTTGTGTTACTCCAGCTTCGGCGAGTGTTGTTCGACTCGAATCTTTGAATATCCCTCATTCTTTATCAGTGCAATGAATATTATTTATCGGTAATGGTTTATTCTCCGATATAAAATTGTATATGCACTCCAATATATATTTGCATGCGAGTCTAGGTTACAATATGTGTCATCTCCAATAAACATTGTCAATGGTCGCGCCAGTAAACACAACATCATTGTTAACAAGGACATTTCGCACACATTTGAAAAATTAAGAACTATGACAAATTAATCATGTTGTGACTCAAACGTTCCTAATTGTAATGCTGTTTACAACCTCCGCTGGAAGTTTGTTCCATTCTTCGACCACTCTACACGGGAAAAAGTTGTTCGTGAGGTCGAGTTAGAAACGCTTCCCAACGATTTTGTATCCATTGTTCCTAGTCACATACTATAGGACATGTAGTTGTCTACCCGTACAGATGATTATTTATCCATTGTTCGTAGTCACATACTATAGGACATGTAGTTGTCTACCCGTACAGATGATTATTTATCCATTGTTCGTAGTCACATACTATAGGACATGTAGTTGTCTACCCGTAAATATGATTATTTATCCATTGTTCGTAGTCACATACTATAGGACATGTAGTTGTCTACCCGTAAAGATGATTATTTATCCATTGGCAAATGCGACTCATATGCCGTTAGCCATCTTTCCTGCTTCAATACCATGAAGTTGTTAACTACTTTTTTTCCAATCTAAGGGCATCGTGTTATGACTTTACCAGTTGGTTCAAAAGTATGGAACATTTGAGTGAAAAACAGAGTTTTTCTATTCGACGATAATGATCAGTATACAAATGTGCTAAAAACTGAGTAAAACTTATGTAGTGCCGTTACCAGTTTGTTCAACAGTATACTGCATCGTGTACAGATTTGGTCTCCAAACCTGATATTTTCATTTCAATATTAAATACCAATTTATGGAAACTCGAGCAATCTCAGAGTTCGTAGATGCCATGAAAATGCAGTCATGTTTTGATGTTAAACCACCCTCAGGAAATGTTGATTAGTATTTACTCTTCAGCCGTCAGCTAAAATTATTGCCTGGACACTGAAGAACTGTTCAAATGTTTGATTTATAGGAAAACTCAATTACTCGACTTATTACCTATCTTTAGAGCTAAAACGATCACCCAAGCCATCCTAAGACTCTAATTACCAGCAACCAGAAGTTGGTCGCTTCCTTTTCCTGCGGCGGTCGCGATAAGGCTTCGCTGGACTTTTCAGCGAATGCATCAAGGGAATAACTCAGGATAAATAACAATTCAGTGAAGCAGTGGAAGATTACAATCTATTTTTTCTTTATTGAACTAACGTTATTATTTTAGAGAGGGAAGATTCAATATTTGATCCTAGGCGGACGGCGGTTTCAATTTATATATTCATTAATATTCATCAAAATAATGCCTTTCAAA
>SDVV010044631.1:0-10138 GCA_016164225.1 Gammarus roeselii
CTGTCAATGCTGGTAACACCATCTGTCAATGCTGGTAACACCATCTGTCAATGCTGGTAACACCATCTGTCAATGCTGGTAACACCATCTGTCAATGCTGGTAACACCATCTGTCAATGCTGGTAACACCATCTGTCAATGCTAGTAACACCATCTGTCAATGCTGGTAACACTATCTGTCAATGCTGGTAACACCATCTGTCAATGCTGGTAACACAATCTGTCAATGCTGGTAACACTATCTGTCAATGCTGGTAACACTATCTGTCAATGCTGGTAACACCATCTGTCAATGCTGGTAACACCATCTGTCAATGCTGGTAACACCATCTGTCAATGCTGGTAACACCATCTGTCAATGCTGGTAACACCGTCTGTCAATGCTGGTAACTCTATCTGTCAATGCTGGTAATATCGTAACAAGGGCAATCGGCTGCGCAGTGACGGGTCGATCTTCAGTCGATGCATAGGCAATTTAGTGTAGGGGTGCTCGTGGTCCTCGTCAAACAGATCGGTCTGATGTAGTGACAACTCGTTCAAATTGGATTTCCGATCCAGTGCAGGTTCCAGAAGAATCTGATGCCTGATTTGATCCGACACGTTGCCGACATGTAATTGTTTGCTGGGTGAGCGTTACAAAACGTAGGAACGTCAACTTGTGTCGTGAACGCAGATATTTGAATCTCTTTCTGGTATGGAGTTTTGTTTACACATTTCATTTGCTGGATTTAGTATGAAAGGATCTCGAAACATAATGAAAATCCCTTCAGTTGACCTTTAAGAGATCAATTGCTTTTTAGTACAGGTCGCAACTCACTATGGGCACTTTGGAACACTAAATCTCCGCATATTCATTTGGATATGACTTTTCAGTTCAACAACAGCCACATTAAAATTTAGAATCATGTGTTGCCATAGAAGGTAAAATGAACTTCAACAGTTGGTAAGCCCCGCCATTTATTTAAAGAAGTCCCGTGTGTCCTAACCTAAGCCCAAACCGAGAAAAAGATAGCGCCCCTGGTAACCGGGAAGAAATTTCAGACAGTTCGCGCCCTGAAGAGGCTTATAGTAGCAGCCACGCCGCCTAAAGCCACCGCATCAGCTAAATGAAGCGCTGTTTCATTTTTTTTTGCGCGCCAGTAAAACCAACAAGAGAGTGAAAGTCTAGGCGCATCTTCGGTCTACGCGTGCCGGCTTTTGTGTGACGACGGCCACAGTGAGGTCACCCTGGATAGTCTGCATTGAGGCGACCGCGAGAAGAGTTCGAGGTGACATCATTCTGGATCATCTCTGTTGAGGTGTCATCTCTCTGGATTGTCAGTTTTGAGGAGACGTCGCTCTGGATCGTGTGTATTGAGGAGATGTCGCTCCGAATCACCTGTGTTTAGGTGACGCTGCTCAGGATAGTCGATATTATTTCACATCGCTCTGGAACACCACTCTGGTTCGTCTGCATTTTGCAGGCGTCTCTCTAGATCGTCTGTATTGCGATAACGTCACCCTAAACCTCTGTTTTTTTAGATGACGTCGCTCTGGATCGTTTGTTTGAGGTGAATTCACTCACAGCAGTCAGTTTTGAGGTAACGTGGCTGTGGATCGCACGTATTGGGAGTGACATCGCTCTGGAGCGTCTGTTTAGAAATACTGTCGATCTGGATCGTCTGTTATGAGGTGACATCGCTAGGGATCGTCTATATCGAGGGTGACGTAGCTCTGGATCGTCTGTATTGAGGCGATTGTGTTCAAGGGCTGTAAGTGAAAGCCTCCAACTTCTAAGGCTCAAGTGTTTGGTCCACATTGTTGTGCTAGAAGGTTGACCTTAGTTGGTAATGGTGGTTATCTCTCCAGTCATCGTGAGGGTGATTCATAGGAAGGCAATTGATTAACTCTTGCTTCATTGATTTTTGTTCAATCAAGGTTACTCCCATTGATCAATTTTGCTCGATTAAGGCGAAGTTTTTTATTCAGATGAACTCTTGAAAAGTAGATGAAGTTGCGGTTTTGAGGAGTTAGGAGAGTTCGACTTTGGTCCTGAGCCAATTTAATTCATCGTGGTTTGGAGTTCACTGTCAGTTTTGCTGTCATTTTGGACCTTGGAGCAGAATATTTGGAGTTCCACAGCGGTCGATTTTTGAACCTGTTCTTTTTCTCTTGTATGTGAATCCCATCAGTGATCGATGCCCTATAGACAACGCAAAAACGACACTATATGCTGATGATGATCAATACTCGTTTATTCAACTCGAAGAAGAGTTTTAGAGGCTAAATAAAGATACAGAAACAGCGTCTACTTAGATACATAAGAGGTAAAATTCAAATAGGCTTAAGTGGATGCAAATAAATCCAGGTTCATTATCCTGGGTTCAGAAGAGAATACACGTAAATAAGCGATAATTGCGTTGGTGATATATGTATGGAATCCCTCTTGGTAATAGTGTTAATGTCTGTGTTTGGCACGATCTTAATGTGACCATAAATCATCATGTCGAATTTTTTGCCTCAATCTGAATGAAACACTCGTGTTCTTCAATCAAATTGAATAGCAACTCGATTTTGAAAAGATGCTTTTTGTAACCATTGCACTTATCATTTCACATTTAAACTTCTGCCCAACCACGACGGGAAAGTGTACAGAAACGTTGCTCTGCGATAAACAATGTTTCTGAAGTTTACGGAAAAGCAAGCTCACGCTAGAAATTTTTCGAGAAGTGAGCATGCAACGTTCGTGATTTTGTATTGGAGTAAACATCACACAAATTTCTTCCATGGATAACTGGAAACAGTATTTTGACCGCGTTTGCGTACTTATAAAGGAGAATCTTGATGTTTTTTCACCTGATTAGGCCAAAAAAATGGTTGAAATAAATTTTTCCAGGAGCCTCAAAACTAATTGACCTTATATTTTTGTTATTTTATCCGATCATATTTTACTGAGTAAGATCACGTTCGTTTGGAATGTGACTTTGTCACAAGCAAGTACAAGAGAAGAAACTTCTAAAAGAATCGAACCGAGTCACAGGGGAAGAAGGAAACGCTGCGACATTTCAAAAAATATATACAAATAAAATTTGAATGCAAGAGAGTAACAATCCAATTGAAGCAAACTAAAATGGAGGAATAAAACGGCATTATCAAAAATGAGTTATTTTCTATCACTATTAGAGTACTTCCGATGTGACGATGCACAATTATTAAGATTGTTTCAGTGAAGTCAATATTGTCTTCATGAAGGAGTTATGAAGAAGTGGCATGATCCATGTATTCAATTAAGCCTAATTATGTCCAGCGCCCTTTTAGTGATATGCCTCCCTTGGAGAAAGAACAGTGAGCCAATCACGACACCAGATGGAGATTTGTTCTTTCTGAGGTGCTCATACACTTCGAGACACCTTACTGCGTCATACAAGACTAATGTTCCCCACACTGAGGCTGTGATGGAGTGCGGCCTTACTGCGTCATACAAGGCTTATGTTCCCCACACTGAGGTTGTGATGAAGTGTGGCCTTACTGCGTCATACAAGGCTTATAATCCCCACACTGAGGTTGTGATGAAGTGCGGCCTTACTGCGTCATACAAGGCT
The DNA here is from genome assembly GCA_016164225.1 of Gammarus roeselii. Classification (NCBI taxonomy): domain Eukaryota; kingdom Metazoa; phylum Arthropoda; class Malacostraca; order Amphipoda; family Gammaridae; genus Gammarus; species Gammarus roeselii. Next base: position 3,582 of record SDVV010044631.1, read on the forward strand.
TATGTTCCCCACACTGAGGTTGTGATGAAGTGTGGCCTTACTGCGTCATACAAGGCTTATAATCCCCACACTGAGGTTGTGATGAAGTGCGGCCTCACTGCGTCATACAAGGCTTATGTTCCCTACACTGAGGCTGTGATGGAGTGTGGTGTCTCAAAACACCGTTCGTAATTACACGAATAATCACAATAAGGCAACCTGCTAAGTTATTTGCACAACACAAACGCTGGGCGTATTTTTCTTGGAGAAACTTTTCCGAGGTCGTTAGATTTATGATCTTGGAGACATTGACTTCACGGTGACGTAGGCTAGTAATAAATATTCCGTTAGACTGCTATTAAAAACTGGTATAGGCTGGTAATAAAGACTCCTTTAAGCTGCTACAATTGACTGGTATGTGAAAGAAATACAGACGCATTTCAACTGTCATGAATGACTGGTATAGGCTGGAATATAGACTCCACAAAACTACTATCAAATAATGGAAAAAGTTGGTAATAAAGACACTAATGTGCTGCTATCAAGGACTGGTATAGGCCGTTCATATAGACTTGTATAGGCTGGTAATACAGACTGGTATTTGCTGGAAATAGACACTCGTTCAAAATGCTTACAGAGGCTGGAATATGTTGGCAATAATAACGTGTATAGGCTGGCAATGAAGACCCGTATAGGCTGGTAATAAAGACGTGTATAAGCTGGTAATGAAGATTGAAGTAGGTCAAAAATAAAAACTGGGATAGGCTAGCAATACAGACTGCTATAGGCTGGTTACATAGGCTGAAATGTACACTGGCAACTAAGGCTTCTAACATTGGCTGCAATATGAGCTAGGATATCAGCTGGGATATAGACCGGTAACGTAGTCAGGTATGTAGGCTACTAACACAGCTGGAATATAGGGTGGTAACACAGGTTGGAATATTGGCTGGAACATTAACCAGAACATCGGCTGGAATATAGGCCAGTGATGTAGGCTGGATTATAGTCTGGAATATTGAATGAGAAGTAGGCTGATTACATAGGCTGGCATGTAGGTTGGAATAGAGTCTGACATATAGGTTGTTGCCTATTTAATACCTACGGTATAATATAAACGAACGTCAATCAATTTTAAGCCAATCTATGAAACTTAAAGCCAATGGTATAGCATTTTACTGCAATGTTGGACCAATGTACAGCAATGTTGGATCAATATACATCAGTTGGACCAATGCTCAACAATGCTGGACCAATATACAACAATGCTGGATCAATATACATCAGTTGGACCAATGTTCAACAATGCTGGACCAATATACAACAATGTTGGATCAATATACATCAGTTGGACCAATGTTCAACAATGCTGGACCAATATACTACATGTTGGATCAATATACATCCGTTGGACCAATGATCAACAATGCTGGACCAATGTACAACAATGTTGGATCAATATACATCAGTTGAACTAATGTTCAACAATGCTGGACCAATGTACAACAACGTTGGATCAATATACATCCGTTGAACTAATGCAAAACAATGTTGAGCCAACGTGCAACAAAGCTGCGGCCTTGAACTACATAAGCCAGAAATGGGGTATTTTTGCGTTTTGTTTTCGATATACATGCATTGAGATTGTACGAGTTAAAGTATCCATTACCCATTGTTTTATCCTCCAAGTCATGACGAAGCAGCCTTATGTTTCAGCAGACTCAAAGTATCCATTACCCATTGTTTTACTCTCCGAGCCATGACAAAGCAGCATTATGTATAAGCAGACTTGAGTAAAGTATCTATTACCCATTGTTTTCCCTCCAAGCCATGACGAAGCAGCTTTATGTATAAGCAGACTCAAAGAATCCATTACCCATTGTTTTACCCTCCAAGCCATGACGAAGCAGCCTTATGTATAAGCAGACTCAAAGTATCCATTACCCATTGTTTTACCCTCCAAGCCATGACGAAGCAGCCTTATGTATAAGCAGACTCAAAGTATCCATTACCCATTGTTTTACCCTCCAAGCCATGAAGAAGCAGCCTTATGTATAAACAGACTCAAAATATCCATTACCCATTGTTTTATCCTCCAAGCCATGACGAAGCAGCCTTATGTAGAAGATGACTCAAAGTATCCATTACCCATCGTTTTATCCTCCAACCTATGACTAAGCAGCCTTATGTATAAAGAGACTCAAAGTATCCATTACCCTTTGTTTTATCCTCCAACCCATGACGAAGCAGCCTTATGTATAAACAGACTCAAAGTATCCATTACCCATTGTTTTATCCTCCAAGCCCCGATGAAACAGCCTTATGCATAAGCATACTCAAAGTATCCATTGCCCATTGTTTTATTCTCCAAACCACGACGAAGCAGCCTTATGTATGAGCAGACTCAAAGTATCCATTACCCATTGTTTCATCCTACAAGCCATGACGAAGCAGCCTTATGTATAAGCACACTCAAAGTATCCATTACCCATTGTTTTATCCACCAACCCATGACGAAGCAGCCTTATGTACAAGCAGACTCAAAGTATCCATTACACTTTGTTTTATCCTCCAAACCACGACGAAAGTCTGATGTAGAAGCAGACTCAAAGTATCCATTACCCATTGTTTTATCCTCCAAGCCACGACGAAACAGTCTCATGAATAAGCAGACTCAAGGTATCCATTACCCATTGTTTTATCCTCCAAACCACAACGAAACAGTCTTATGTGTAAGCCGACTCAAAGCATCCATTACTCATTGTTTTATCCTCCAAACCATGACGAAGCAGCCTAATGTATAAGCAGACTCAAAGTATCTATTACCCATTGTTTTATTCTCCAAACCATGACGAAGCAGCCTTATGTATAAGCAGACTCAAAGTATCCATTACCCTTTGTTTTATCCTCCAAACCACGACGAAACAGCCTTATGTATAAGCAGACTCAAAGTATCCATTACCTATTGTTTCATCCTCCAAACCATGACGAAGCAGCCTTATGTATAAGCAGACTTAGGAAACGTTCAATCTCCACGCAGGGATATTGGAAATGAAACGCGAAAAGACTATTTCTGGGGACAAGGATGGACGTTGAATAGACCGCTGGCACCCATGTAGACTGCATGCATTGATCTAAATTCATGTTGTCTATACTGCGCAATGTTTGCTGACGTCAATATGAGGTGCGATGTTTACAAGTGTTTATAAGTGTAGAAAGACAACAATAGGCCTATTGGCCCAAACTAGGTTGCCTTTTGGTAGCAAGAGTGTTAGTTCTGGAGTAGAACGTCTAAGAGGCCAATTGGCCCAAACTAATTTGCCTTCTGGTAGCAAGAGGATTAGTTTTGAAGTAGAACGTCTAAGAGAGCTTCGTGTGCCATTTCTATTTTATTATAACAGGAAATGGAACGGTTTAGCTATTTAACGGCGATTTATGTAGAACTTATCGAGCCGCGACTTAAACGTTTCGATTGTATTGCTGTTTACAACCTCCGCTGGAAGTTCGTTCCATTCTTCGACAACTCTATACGTGAAGAAATTGCGCATGATGTCGAGTGAGGAACGTTTCCCAACGATTTTGTATTCATTTGTTCCTAGTCACTCCGTTTATATCTAGAGTGAAAAGGCTCGCTCGGTCGACATTTTCCTTACCCTTCATAATCTTCCACACTTCTATCATGTTGCCTCTGACTCGACGTTTCTCAAGCGAATGAAGATTGAGTTCACGAAGCCTGTCTTCGTACGATTTATTCCGCACCGAGGGGATGAAATTGGCAGCTCTACGTTGAACCTTCTCAAGTTTAATAACGGCTTTTCTAAGGAATGGAGACCAGAATTGAACGGCATACTCGAGATGCGGTCTAACAAATGCATTAAATAACTTGAGCATACTGTACTGGTTTTTGTAAGAGATAGTGCGAGATATACCTAGCATTTTGAATCCTTTCTTGGCAGCATCGTTACATTGTTTGTTGCTTTTTTAAGTCGTTACTAATGATGACACCTAAATTTCTCTCTTCGGTGACGGGAATGAGTTTTACTCCAGACAATGAATATTCGTGTTTGGGGTTATGAAGACCTATGTGCATTATTTTGCATTTGTCGACATTAAATTTCATTTGCCCCTTTTCTGACCACTCAACAATTTTGTTCAAGTCTAGTTGGATCTGCTGACACTCTAGTTCAGTTTTCACTTTTCCTCCGATCTTAGTATCGTCTGCAAACTTGCTAATGTTTGAGAGTACGTTGCTATCGAGATCGTTCATGAATATTGTAAAGAGAACTGGCCCTAACACGGATCCTTGAGGCACGCTGCTTGTAACGTTACCCTAGGGGGAAGAAGCTCCGTTAAGTACAACTCGCTGCCGTCTGTCCGTAAGCCAGCATTTTATCCAGCTGTTAAGCTCGCCTCGAATACCGATGCTGTGCAATTCACTAATCAGGTGCTGGTGTGGGACTTTGTCAAAGGCCTTTTGAAAGTCAAGGTAAATGATATCGATTGGAGATTTTGTGTCGTGGATTTCGATTATATATCTGAAAAAGAGTAGCAGATTTGTAAGACAGGAACGGTTGTGCCTAAAACCATGCTGGGAGTCACCTATCAATTTGTTTGATTCTAATAATTCTGTAATTTTATCCGTTATCAAACTTTCCATCAACTTGCCAATGACTGAGGTGAGACTAATGGGACGGTAGTTGCCACAACACTTTTGTTGTCTCCATGTAGTGCAATGTAGCGAGCATCAATTATAGACGAATAGATTTTTTTTTCATGGGTTTCCGATATGTCGAGTAGAGGTTTACAAGTGTTTACGAGTGTGGAAAGACAATAACAGGCCTATTGGCCTAAACTAGGTTGCCTTTTGATAGCAAGAGGATTAGTTCTGAAGTAGAACATCTAAGAGAGCTTCATGTGCCGTTTTTGTTTTTATAACGTCAAGAAAGGGAACGGTTTAGTGATTTATCGGCGATTTATGTAGAACTTATCGAGCTGCGACTTGAACGTTTTAATTGTATTGCTGTTTACAACCTCAGCTGGAAGTTTGTTCCATTCATCGACAACTCTATACGTGAAAAAATTGCGCGTGATGTCGGGTGAAAAACGTTTCCGAACGATTTTGTATCCATTGTTTCTAGTCACTCCGTTTGTATCTAGAGTGAAAAGGCTCGCTCGGTCGACGTTTTCCTTACCTTTCATAATCTTCCCAACTTCTATCATGTCGGATCTGACTCGACGTTTTTCTAGCGAATAAAGATTGAGTTCACAAAGCCTGTCTTCGTACGATTTATTCCGCAGCAAAGGGATGAGTTTGGTAGCTCTACGTTGAACCTTCTCTAATTTAATGACGTTTTTTTCTCAGATATGAAGACCAGAATTGAACGAAATACTCGAGGTGTGATCTAACAAATGCATTGAATAACTTGAGCATAGCTTCTGGGGTTTTGTACTAGGTAGTGCGGGATATCATACCTAGCATTTTGTTACCTTTCTCGACAGCATCGTTACATTGCTTGCTGGATTTTAAGTCGTTACTAATGATGACACCTAAATCTCTCTCTCCGGTGACAGGAATGAGTTTCTTTCCGGTCATTGAATATTTGTGTTTGAGGTTATGAGAACATATGTGCATAACTTTACATTTGTCTACATTAAATTTCATTTGCCACTTTTCTGACCAATCAACAATTTTGTTCATGTCTAGTTGGATCTGCTGTGTCGAGCGGAGGTGTCGAGTGGAGGTGTCGAGCGCAATCGCGGTGATGATTTAAAGCCACCAACGTGATTATCTCAATGATCGGTCAAATTTGACCAACATTTGGTTGACAAGCCACACTATTTGACCAACACGAGTCTGAAACGTTCCATCCATCGTACGTCGCGTAGCTGTCAATCACACCTCGCCCTGATCGAGACGTCGTGGCTTAGAGACGCCGGTGATCGCAATGCGGCCGATCCGGTGAGAAGCAGCGAGAGGCAGACAAGATACAAAATAAATAGATGTAAAAAATTATATACGAGATGCCTCGTAATATTCTGGTGTTTTACAAAGTATACCTTGAATCTACATTAAATCAATGGTTTCATCGTTGAATAATGATTTTATTCTCTTACGCATTGAGTTTGCTAGTTCTACGGATGAACAGCTGAAAACATCTGGGGAAGAAGTACTTTGAGATATGTTGTAGAAGTCACTCTCGTTCATATGGTTCGGACGCATCCACGTTTTGCAATATTGAGAAGTGTGTTACCTTTTGCTGCGTTACAACGTCACAAATGGCATTCGTGTACCCAACATAAAATAGAATCTTCGGGCATATTCAGACATTAAGACAACAAGGACATCTATTGTGTTCGAACTTTCTTGCTGTTACTCATAAACACGAATTCGCGAGTGATCCGTGCACAAAAAATCATCAAGGCAGGGTATAATTCTCATTGAGTGGAACACTGCTAGCGCCTATTATTTAGATAAAGACAGTACCTGCAATACACGACTAGGGACACCATGCAAGGAATCGCAATGCTCCACTAGCACTAACTTCCTTTATATGTATATTGTATAGACGTATGTATAT
>SDVV010044632.1:0-10138 GCA_016164225.1 Gammarus roeselii
ACTTAGATGTCTTCTTTCAAGTGATATCAGCTTCAGTTCTTCAAGTCTTTGTGGGTATGTTTTGCATCTCAGTTCTGGGATCATTTTTGTTGCTCGGTGTTGAATCCGTTTCACCTTCAACCTTGGCCCTGTCAACTATATCCTTGTTTATTCAGGTCAGCAGCAAGTTCTCAAATAGGTAGATAAGCATCCTGAGTCATTGCTGGGCTGTTTCTCGGGCAAACACATCAGTCGAGATGGAAGAAATGTTGAACTTCATACAGAGAAATCTTCCCAATATTCAAATGGACGATCTGCTCGATATTACTTAATGGATGTCAAGAAAGGTCATCCCAGTAAATACTTTTCCAGACGGACGTAGTGGAGACCTAAACTTTCGGTTCGGGGAAGCGCTTGCTACATGAAATATTTTCACGAACTGTTCGTTAGTTGAACTCGGCTGATACATTAATTGAGGTTAATTTGAGTTGGGCCTCATTTATTAATTGAGGTTAATGAAAGAGGATTTAACAGTTTCATTTTAAATATATTGATACAAAATCACTTGACGTAAAAGAAAATCAGTGTGGAAACGTGCAGATATTTATCTAAGCAGAATTGAACTCTAATTGGGCTCTGGACCCAACTTTTGCTTAGTTTCAAACGCAAACATTATTATACAAATGAATGCATCTATGCATGCTTACATACATACACACGCAACCATTTCTACCTCGGAAGGTAGCTTTGAAGTTAGCGTGACTAAATGGGAGAGAGGAGCCTAACCGCCCTACAACGCGCTGAGTTGGCCGGGATAAGAACACTGGACGGCTCCACCGAGATGCGTTGTGCAGCCGAGCACGCAAAAACCTAGACCACCGCATCAAATAGGAACTAAAAAATTTGAGTAACAAAAATACACAGTGACAATAACTAGATAATATCAATAATACACCACATGTATTATCGATGGTATTATTCGAGGTATGAACGTCATTCTCAAAGTTATATAAGTCGCATTACCAAATAAAGACAATTCAACTACTGATAAGTGTGGAAGCGACGTACTTTAATCGGAGTGGGAAGCAGGTAGGTCGATCGATGAGATATGAGGATTCCCACAGGAACTAAGATATAATGGTTTCAAACTAGAGCAACATCAGAAGACGCGGAATTTGTTCAAGCCACGCAAGTTAGAATGATACGAGCGTGCGTTAACGAAATGAGGCAAGTGGCTATGAAGAAGCTTGCCCTAGACAGAACAATCCGTACTTGGGCTTAAATTATGAAAACTAATTTCAGTTGATCAATCTTAATCCCATCAACATATTTTTAATATTAGAACACATTAGCATTTAACAGAATAAATAAAAGGCAAAATAAATTTTGCGATGACGGACGTATGGAAATCTGGAGTCTTCCCATATCTCTGCCAGCTCCCGCTCGGGGAGAGAGGAGACGAAAATTGAATGTTATTTAAAAAAATGACTAAGACAAGTACACGATAAAACAAGAATCGCAAGAGCATAGTGACCACGAAATACAGAAGAAAGCACACTGAACCGTAACCCCTTATTCATCTCTAGGTTCATAAACCTCAACAGTAATTGAATTGAACCATGGCTAGGAAAGATAAAAAATGGTACAAGAAATTTCATAACTTTATGTTCGAGCTCTAGGAATAAATGTCGTAACAAACAAAAGCTTCTTTTGCTTTCGGAATGTTTCTGTCCACACAACACATAATGGTAGCCGACACTAGCTCAGCATTAAATGGATGATCGGTGATTCCTTTGGTAATCAAAGTAATAAAAATCCACAGTTACAGTCGACTGAACGTCCGTCATATGCGGGTCTAGGAAAGAGTTTCGAAAGTCACCGAGCATTAATGAAAACAATATGAAAGGCCATTGAAAAATAGGTAAACATAATGGTGGACACATCGACAATCTGCACTAAACACGGAGTCCAAAACTCGTTAAATTGCATTGATTGGGAGCAATCAATTGAGCGCACACTGTATCGCTTCTTGAACAAAGAGAGGGCATTTTGTTTTAGTAGACTTAGCTATCAAACGGAGTAGCTTCTAGCTGCCAACCAGTTTGAGAGGTTTGCTTTCAAAGCAGACTAATTTTGACCAGGCTGAACCATGCACATCAAATGTTTTCAAGCCCATTACCCTTATCAGAGAGCACAACAAACCATCGATGATTTCAACTGTGTACTTTCAAATGGAACTTCATATCAACATGCTATAACAAAGTTGATGTAGATCACCACGGCTCGAACATTTACAAAAAGGTATTGTTACAAGGATTACATAAAATAAGTATGATAATTAATATAAAAACAATTGATCAGATAGGGTACATTGAAAGATACATGTGTAACTTCAACTTACAAAAGGAGAAAATAGTTCAATATCTTGTAGCTTGCTCCCATATTGCCAATTGGGTTACATAAATTAGGGAACGGTGATAACATAGATGAGGATAAAATTAGAGTGACGCGGCTTTCTAATGTGCTGGAGTCGGCTTCTTTCTGGCGCTGAAAATTCAACCAACTACTAGTGCTGCATCACGCAAGCTCTATGAAAATTTGAAAACAACTTGAGTGATTGGGTTTACAACCGCGTTAAATGAATGCCCTTTACGCTGCGAATCGATCGTGTGCACAAGAGATTAAACGAAGATAAGGATGCTGAACTGCAACAGTTAGCGCAAATCGATAACTTGAAGCTAAAGACCACCAGAAAAGTTCACAAATAATCAACCAGTTGTTTGAACCAAACCCGTTGAGAGTCAAGACTTAAAAGGTCAAAAATTTCAACAACAGGGCAGAGAACGTTTTTGCATGAATTGAGTCAAAATATTTTCAATGGTCTCGTGCTCGTCGCTGGAGAATCTCTCAGTCCAGGACATCACCTTCCCCTCGACACCGGCAGGGTATGTCACCAGCTCCACCTTATCAGCCACGATACGCGTGTTGGGCATGGTCAAGATCATCCGAGGACGGCGCTTGTTAGTAACGATCTCGTGCCACTTGCCGAACGGGTGGCTGCCTTCACTATCCACGCGGGAGTACTTCTCAAACATGGCCCGGCCGCTGTCGCTGTCACCCATCGAGCGGTATACTTGCAACTTGCGCAGGAACTTGCCCATGGCATCTTTTCCCACAGTAGCAATCTTGGATCGGTCAAGGGTCAGCAGAAGATCAGGAAGGCCATCCTTTCCAACCACTTCTTTGACTTCAACCAGCCCTTGTCCTGCCTCAAGAGCCACCTGTAGGATCACATACCTGGCCTGTGAGTGAGCTTGTCCCCACTGGCCTTGCTTCAGCTGGTACATCTCCAAGCCTTTGATACCAGCAAAGAACATATCCAGCCAGAGTATGTACTTTACGTCCTCTTTGTCCTCCGCAGAAACATTGAAAATATCCAGCACATCATCATTCAAGCACAAGTACATAGCCACAGTTTCAGCCCTGCATTCTTCATAGGCACTTCCAAGGCTGGTAAACTTCGTTTGGTAATTTTCGCCCGTTTCATAGAAAGTAACATTCTCACCGGTGAAAGGGTTCATCACCTTTGAAGGATCAAAATTAAGTGATCCATCGTCTTTTCGACGCAAGAACTTTCCACTTCCGTGACCCAGGAGCTCATGAAGGCCAACACAGATTTCTAAGGATGTGGAACCAAACTTTTCCCTGAGAGCAATGTCCTCCTCTGACAAAAACTGGGTACTTTTGTCTCCAGTGCGAGCAGCAAGAACGTTCGTTAGGCTGACGTTTTTGAATCCTTGTTCTTCTTTAACATCTTTGTAGTTGGGGATGTTTATACCGATTGGAAGTCCAGAGGTTGCAAATGTCATAATGTCAAGAGATGAGAAGTCCGGTCTCATGAACTCGTCTTCTTCAAAGTCCTTGCCCCACGGTAGCAGTGGTAGAATATCCTTTTCAGCCTGTTGGACCAGTGTATCAAACTTTTTAGATTGCTCCCGGTTTACCATGGCCACAAAGGATTCGAACTCGGCTCGCTGGTTGGTGGGATCCCTGTAGACTTCAATAAAACCTGTGTAGACTTCAACTGCAGGAGACTTGTTCTTCACCCAGAATGTTGAGCCTTCCTTGTGAGCATTTACTGATCCAGTGGTAAAGCTCTCAATGTACTTGTCCAACATGTTCACTTCAACATCATTGGCCGCAAATTCTTTAGCTTTGGCAAGCTCCTTCACCATTTCAGCAAGGATATCAGAGTAGTCACCTCTGGTGATGGTAAAGGTCTGATCCTCAAACGTATCTTCTTTTACAGTGATACCTTCACAAGCACCTTTCCCAATTGAGGCAAGCCGGATATCGTAAACCACTTTGGAGCCATCCTCATGCTTAAGGAGCCGAGTGTTCCAGGCTTCAATGTTTCGAGCTGTCATGTACCGCTTGCAGAGTTCTGCATCTTCTTCAGTACAGTTTGGACTAAAATACATAGTCACACCTTTGGGAGGCATACCAAAGAACTTTTTATCTTCAGCAAGATCATACATGCGAGTCACAGCACGGTTATAGAATTGCATTATTTTATCTGGAGCTTCTAAGTAAGATTTGGATATTTTAACCAAGGCCAGGAGCTGAACCTGACTGATGATGGGAACAAACTTACGGTCACCAAATCCCAAGTAGTTACCACAGTTATACATTAGTCCAGAATAGTAGATCAGTAGAGACTTGAATTCATCATCAGTTATGATTCCTTTCTCCACAGCTTGAGCCTTGAGGGAGTCAAGGGGCTGCGATCGGAAGAGCCTAGTCAAGAGGCAGAACACATCAGGGGCTTCTGGCGAATTCTGGCAGAGCGTGATGAAGGCACCCCACCAGGAGGCTCTGGAGAGGTGGTGGGCGTAGTGACGCTCCTTGTTGCTAAGACCATCAAAGGCCTCTGTGCATGGCAGGAATAGGATGGGAGTGTCCAGGGGCAATTCATGGGGTGAAGTCATCATGGATGAGCTGTGCCTGAAAACCCTGCAGAATAAACATTCGTCAGTCTCAAGCAAGGCACTGGTACCAAAATAAAACATTTCCCATCAGACAAATGAAATTAAATAACTGCAAATCTCAGAAAAAAATCATAGCTATAGCAAGCTACCAGCAGTAGAAAAATTATGCTTCTGAGGAAAAGAATCATGCTTCTGAGGACTTGAAAAAAAATCAAGTTCCCAGCAATGTCTGATGGCCACTTGTAAAAATAAACCTTGTTGATCAACAGCAACTCTAACCACAATTTTAAAAATCTATTTTTCATGAAAATTTGAATACAACTTCAAAATTTTGAATTCCAATAGCTAACAACTATACCTCCAAGAGTGACTTTTTAGATGTAACAGGGAACATGAGTAGTAATAATATTAAAGTTTTTTTTACATGTTTTGATTGCCTTCCCAACATTTGCATTTTAAAACTATTTGATTCCATTCCTTAGCTCTAGTTAAGCAACATCTTTGAAGAATTGCATGTTATGCTTCAAAACTTAAGAAGATAGCTCCAGCAGAACAAAAATGTTTATTCAATGGAAGTAGCTAACTACTCAGCAAGAGCTTTTACATTATGGATTGTATGTCATAAAAATTCCATAACAAGGAGTAGCTAGCTATATAAAAAAGGAACTACAACAGACAAACAGGCAACATATTTTTGGAATCAGGGTACAAAATTACTTCAAATGATGCATGTTAATCAACATTCTGCAGACAAAACGGCACAACAATGCAACATCAAGTAACCCATTTTTTTTTAAAGACAATGAATAATATACAAAGTTATAGCATTTTAAAGTAAAGGACTCCCACAGGCAAGTTAGGGAAGACCAAATGAATTTTAAACAAACCCCACACAGAGCTATCTGTGTGATGAACTCGAGTCATCAAAAAAATCCGTGCATTGTTGGTTGTGTAATAGCATTTTTAATAAATGAGACGAGACTATCTGAAGGGTCAAGGGCTAAACAGTGCGCTCAGTCAGCTCAATTCAACCAAACAGAATTAGCCAGCTATATTTCAAAATGATCAAATAAATTTAACTAAGCTAGTTAGCTGAAATGTACTGTAGCTACATAGACAACAGTTATCAATGAGAGGTACTCTGAAGCTTCCCCAATTGCCATTAGCTATTACTAGCTGGTGCCAAGAGATACAATTTTGTTAGATTTGATGATAGTAAAACAATGCTAGCTAACAAATCAAAAAGCTTAATTACATTACTAATAATTTCTGCCACCACAATTACACCAGTTTTCAACTCAAACTGTTTCATACCCAATCTGCTCTACTAGGTATACTTACCTAGAGTCAACCAGAGGAGATAAATATACATGACTTGATGAAACCATCTTCTGAACTTCAAATTCATTACATTTTACAAGTTGAGAAAACTTGGTGATAGAATGACGTCCAGCAGCTAGTTTAACTATGCTGGAAAGAGAACCCAACCCAAATCTCATAGCTGAATAATTATGTAGCTAGCTATGCAATTCCCTATTAGATCAACAACCAATAGCACTGCAAATAAACAATGAATCATTTACAGTGAAATTAACTTAGCTTGAGCAATAAGGATAAAAATTACCTGTGTTGCCAGGAGACAAGAAGAGTTTGTATAAATTCACACCAATGGTGAATTTTCAAAGAAATTATAATCTGAAATGAAAAAAAGAGGAACAATTAGCTGAATGGTCTAAAGCTAAGTAGGTGTAAATCCAGCTGTTTGTCTATCAATAACAGCCATTTCATCATGGTGATACAACTGGACTGATTTCAACAACAGCATATGTCCTAAAAAGAATAGTTGAGTAGCTAGTTGTTACAATACCCAATTTGAAGACAAATCAAGTCTGGGCTGAGCCTAGTTCTGAGAAAAGGTCTCTCTTGTCAAGATCAGATTTTTGTTTTAAAATGTTGCTATAAATATTTTGTATTTTCATTATCCCTGTGTCCATATATCTCAGAACTTGACAAGATTGTCACCACTGCCAAGTCCAACTTGAATAGTTGTCAGCCTTCATTTCTAAACCAGGGCAGGGCTCTTTTCACCAGCAAAAGCATGGTAAAACAATGGGGTGAAAAATTCTGGAAATCTGTGAATCAGGCAATTGACCATATAGCAATTCAATATGTTACAAAGAAAGTTAAACTTGAACACATACATTAGCTAGCTACTACATAAGCATTCAACTTTCACAGGCAGATCAAAATCTAAACAATCACTATATTTCAGTTCAGTAAGGTCTTGCTAGTAGGGAGTGATATCTGTCAATTGCATGATCTCAGCAGCTAAGCCATACCACACAAAAACAATCTCACACTGAAGGAGCTACTTGCAGACATCAGAAGAGCAAGGAGGAAATGCCCCCTTCAGCTAATGACCCCTGGTACCAATTCTTGGAGTCATTGTGAACATATTCAGAAAATCCTCAAATTTAGTGGAAAATATTCCTGAATTGTATCACATTTGACCTCAGAAAACTAAACAAATCCAGGCTTCTCAACCTATCTACCATATTACATATCAGAAAGCCCATCAATGTTTCTGGTCCAACTTCTTGTCAAACAGATTCAAGCAGCCTGTAGTGCCCACAATACCCAGTGTTCCAACTGGATGTATGCTCAGCATGCACATGTCAATGGGTATCTGGGTTATTATGCTGTGCGCTGGGAATGATTCCTCCACTGCAGGAGGAGCTAGGGTAAGCAAAAACAACACAGAACACAACTTTAGACAATCAATTCTGACTAACAAACCTGCTGCTATTCTTCAAGAAAAAAATAAAAAGTTATGCTGAAAATCTTCAAAATGATAGCATATAGCAATAATAGCAGTGACCATCGTGGTGACAGCCTGTGACTTGTTACCACAAAAATTTCAATTCTAAAAAAAAATGTTTTGCAAGCTAGGTAGTGTGTCTTAATGCTCCCGTGCCACATAATAACTGTTTGCACAATTTGGTCGCAGTGTGTGCAAACATTGATAATAAATGATTAATGCGCACATGAAGATACCTTTCCAGAATATCGCATGTGATACAGCACATTGCACGTAAACAAATCTTCAAACTATTTATTCTGAAATTGAAATTATTCCCGTACCGTATACTAACTGAAAGTGTTAATAAACAACTCGTAAGTTGAAATTATTCCTGTGCCAAGTGCTGACTGCAACAATTGTGGTGCGTCATCCCAGGTAGGTAAAAAACAGTTTGGGTGCTTTCCCACTTTATCATGATCTCACTTTTGCAGCCTCCCACCACCTTAGCAGCCTGGTGTACCAACAGGGCATGTGGGCATATAAGTCAGTATACCATGGTGCACCACCAGCAGTCAAAACAAACAAAGTAAAAAAACACAGCAAGGCGCTTGTCTGAATGCACTAATAGGTCAATGGGAAAAAACACTGAAGACTGTCAACACTCACACATGGCTGTCAAAACCACAAATAAAAACACCTAAATAGCTATAACATATTGGATGAAGCAAAACCCATGGAACACAATCTCCAACTCTTCAGCCAAGGTTCTCTTGCAGCCACAAGAAAAATAACATTGAACTACATCAAGGGTCAGTTTGTTTCAAACCTAACCCCAGCAAGATTAGAAGAATCTGCCCACATAGTCCTATAGACAGTAATGAACAACCAGTTTGAAAAAAATATCATGTGTGCCAATATTTGGTGCTTTCTAAACCAGAGTAGACAATTTGAATATACAGAACAATCAACAATCTTTCAACACTTGACCAGATTCAAATGTAACAACCTCTCTTTGACATGAAACAACTGCAGAGCCCTGTGCCCTCTCCATAGTTAACTTCACCAAACCTATATATCTTCCTGCTCCACTGCCTCTGAGTAAAATCTAACACTCAAATCACCAAAATACTCTGTTTCCCAACACAAGCTTGAGCCTTTCTTACAACACTTCACATGGAGATGAAACTGTAGCCTTGAGTTGACACACTCACAAGTTCCAGCAGAGATCAACAAGCTCAAGTAGCATACCATTCAAATTATAACTTAGTGCACCTTCAAGCTGCTCCAAATTAATGTGAACCCTGTAGAAACACATATAAATACACTGTTACCATGTGACCTCTACCCTAGTTAGTTTTTCTCTTCATATCTGAAAACTAAATAACATTCAGATTCTAGTTTTTCCAGAATGAAAATGCATTGATTGAAACACAACACATATTAACTAGCGTCGACCGGGGTGACTCCCCGCATTTTGCGCATACTTTGAAATAACTCAAAAAGTACGCGGCCGAGAAACTTCGTATTTACGGTGTGTATAGCTACTATTATGACTATGGAGCACCATGAGTTTCAACATTCTATCGTTAACCAAAAAAAAATTATTTACAAAAAACTGTGCGGCGAGCTACGACCCCAAATCGGGGGTGACTCCCCGCACCAAACGGGGTGACTCCCCGCACCCCCCATATATCAATAATTGAAACGCAAATTGAAAGTTTGAGAGTACCAATAGATAGACTGTGCCTATATTAGTATATATCAGTTGCTTAAAATAAAATTTTACGTTAAATATTACGTCTGTGACAGGTGTTTCTGATGCTCGTCATTTGCTGCTGTCATACCCTACTGTCGAAAGATTTTTTTTCCCGATTTCGCCGCGGGAAACGAAGTTTTTCTTCAATAATGGCAATCTAACTTTACTCACCTTTGTCACCTTTCTCACCTTTGCAGCCCTCCACAGCCCCGCCAACAGGGCACGCAGGCATGGGAGGCAGTACACCTCAGCGCGCCAGCAATCAAAATGAACAGCACTGTACAAGTACTGCAGCAGGACGCTGGTCGGAATGCGCTCAATAGGTCCAAAGAAAACAAAACAATGAAGACAGTCAACAACTGCACACAACCGTTGACAACACAAACAAAGCAACAACATCACATCAAATTTAGTCTAGCAAAACTCATACAACACTGCCCCCAATTCCTCTGCCAGGGCCTACTTGAAGCCCCGAAGTGAATCACACTGCACCACATCAGCGGGCAGCCGGTTCCAAATCTGCACACAGCGAGAATAGAAGAATCTCCGTTTATAGTCAGTCTGACAGCGAGGAACCACCAGCTTGTAAAGATGTCCACGTGTGCCAACATCTGG
>SDVV010044633.1:0-10138 GCA_016164225.1 Gammarus roeselii
TATATGATAAACATTCGATACACAAGATAACATGAATCATTTCACTCAAGATAACATGATGAAACAACAACACCAAACGTGCCGACCGCCCACGCCTACCACCCGAAATGTTATATTTTCTCCTCTATCTTGAAGACTCACATTGTACCGAATTTCTTTTACTAATGTGATTCACGTTCCATTTCTTACAACTCTCAAACTGATGTCCCCGTGATCTTATTAATTACACAGTTTGGATGTTTTTTTCACGATTGGTGCTCATTGATAAACAATCTAAATTGATTTCATGCAACAAGCTAATTAATTATTAAATGTCTCTGCGTTATACATGTTGCGAAATACATGCGTATTCAACATTACACATCCGCATAATATTCTCATCCTCTATATAAGGATGTTGATGGGAGGATGAGGACAACTTTTGGAAGCGGTTGTCCAAAGTATTCTGATACAGATGCGAATATGCAGCCCATCATCAGTCTAGGGTCACAGCCAAGTCAAAGCTTGCAGCAATGGATGATATTGACTATCTCAAGCGGCCTATGAGCTTTATAAGAATCATGACTATGCCTGCTCCACTTCGGAGCGTTCACTAACCCTCTTTCGAGGTCGACGGCCGCGTAGAGGCCGAGGGGCTAAGGGCCGAGGCTTTGGACCTAAGCTGATCGAATACAAGCACGCGCTGTGAAGTTTTCGTTTGTCGTTGAAAGACGCTCACTTTTTTTAAACACAAAAAACATTGACATTTGATGCGTCCAACGCCAGATATGATATTGCAACAGTTATTGTGTCTCATTGGGTGGTTAGCGATGGCATGTGGTTCATACAAAACATCGTAATACGTGGAAAGTCAGGTGTTCCCTTTTTGAACAAATTGTATTTTGTTTCGTATTGTCCTTTTTTCAGCATAACTTTACTCAATAACAATGATTTCGGCTTTTTATCGCTCAAAATTTGGAGAAGCAACAGAGGCCGAACTCCACGTCGCTTTTTTTCTAAATAAATAAAATCAAATAAAATCATTTATTGAGGCAACACATATATAACATTATGGAAGTTTGCATGAAGCACTTGTATATGTCTTAGAACTTTTAAGGAAACATTTACACAACCATATATGCATGAAACTCGATACTATCACACAAAACATGGATACATGGATAGTTCACTGGTTGATTTACACAGGAGACGTCAACAAGTAAACGGAATTAATATACTAACATTTCTGAGAGGCACCTAAAAAAAGTGTAGGTAAAGAAGTACTCGTCTTAGACGATATGTCGTCTCAAAATTTACATGAATTTTGTCGTTGTTTCGTCTAGTGAAAACGATCTACACTAGCCAACTCCACGTCGTTTTTTTTCCAAAATTTGTCTCATTTTTCAAAAGGTTTCGCGGATCGGATGCATGATGCTATTCATTATTTTGATCTATTAAATTGTTGACATCCATGTTTATGGACAATCTCTACTTTCTGATGTGTAACATACAATAGATTATATTCGTACAATAGATTATATTCGTATAAGAGAGCAGGTT
This sequence comes from Gammarus roeselii, assembly GCA_016164225.1. Classification (NCBI taxonomy): domain Eukaryota; kingdom Metazoa; phylum Arthropoda; class Malacostraca; order Amphipoda; family Gammaridae; genus Gammarus; species Gammarus roeselii. The sequence goes on from SDVV010044633.1 coordinate 1,540, forward strand.
GCCTGAGTATTCATGAATCCACCAATGTTCAAGATTGTGGGATACGTGTTTACGTATTGCCCGTGTGGATATGGGGGAATTGATGCAAGTATGTGTTTGTACTGGGTTGTTCGGTCATCTTTATTCATAGCAAATACCATACAAAATTAAGTCATAAATGAGAATAGAGAAGAATGGGCCCACTCTCATCCTAATGTAAATAATTCGTCTCTGGATGAAGAAACGAGAGCACGATGTTAACTCAACCCTATCATCCAACCTAGAGTAATTAACTTCCGGAGTAAATGCATCGATAGGGTTGCAATTTCCTTCTGATCCGGGCCTTGATATTCTGATGAATACGGAGGAAGTGACACTTTCCCTCTAAAGCGGTATTTCAAACATTTTCACACAAGCAAAAGCGTGTGCAAAGATTGATTGAATACATGAAAATTGTTAGACAAAAATGTGTTCTCTTCTCTAACAGAACACAATTATGCTATTAAATTCAGCTTTTGGCGAACCAAAACAACAATCTATGTAAATACCTACTGAAACGTTTGCGTTGAAGGCTATCCGTGTCACATCAGATGAAATATGGTGTGATAGAAATAATATTAAATTTAATATCAATGAACAACATAACATCTAATAACCTCAAGAACTGCACAGTGCGAAAAAAATGAAAATATCCTTATAAGCTGTTCAAATGATTGATGTATTATTAAGAAGCGAAAAATCATTTCCCTTCTAACATCAGTAACATTTTCCTTCCATTACATTCATTTCTTTATACTATGCTCCGAATTTGTCTCTTTCGTCAACTCTTCCTCACAGCGCGAGGTGACCTGACACTCACTGAAAATCCTCCGAAATAACACTTATGTACTTAGAAGCCACTCTTTTCAAACGTACCTCTTCTCATTGCTTGGCTTATATGTATCTCATACGCGCTCTGATAGCTTCTCCTTCTTAGAAGAGTAGTGGCTAATCCTCTCTCCCTCCCACCTATCATGCCTTCTAGTGATCAATATGTTTTAAACTCTCTCCTGTTCTCCTTTGCTCTTGTTAGTGGCTCTAACAACTCCACTGACATTAGCTATCAGCTGCGAATCAAGGAAGTGTGGGGAATAGTGAAACTCAAACTTACACACGATTATTTGAAGTAATTATATTCGTACAGGCAAGGGGGCTGAGCACGCAAGAATGACGTCATTTATACCTACACTAGCTGTCTCGCTTCGTAGTGATAACACAGAGTCGCCTCTCAATGTGTTTCCGATATTTCCATCTGTTCCAGCTTGTTCTCTTTTCCTATGTTGTCACTTCATCACTAATCGTGTTTCTTATCGGATAAGAGGAAATTACTGCTCTTCGGTCGGAGGCATCTAAGCCGCATGAAACCTGACGTCGATACCGAGCAGGTGGCATTCCAGGCAGAGATGGTATTGTGGCATCCACGCAGGAGATGTGACGCCGTACCCTATGCACTTATTTTCCTACAGTAAGCTGTTTCCACACGAATGCTGCATATTGACCGATTGGTGCATATACGCAGATCGTTGAGCTTTCACTGTGCTGCGGCTTGGATCATTGTATTGCCAGCCGCTTGATGCCTACCCTAAACAGTGATCCAATGTCTCATTGAATATCGTGAATCATCAATGAAACAAACTCAAGTAAATTGATAGGTTGAATATGCAGCTTAATGAAAACGTTTACTTATCTGTATCTATTATTTGGGCAAAGTCAGTGAAATTAATGAATAACTTCAGCTGTTCAGTGATTCATTGTTTAAGTTTTGTTTTCATATAATTTAATTCCAACCAACTCCATGATATATGACTATTAGCTGACTCAAGCGTTTATCTGAAACTAGCTTAATTCTTCGCAATTCAGTAGATGTAATTTAAACTGATATAAGTGTTATTCACAGAAAAACTAACTAGAAGTCAGGAAAACGTATAAATTTACCATAAATTATAAAACCTCTTTCGGGGCAGGAGATACTCAAGGATTAAAAGAAAGGATTGACTCAAAATTCAAAAGTGCTGGGGCTATAAACAGCTTTGACATATCTCTCAACCGACATCCTCATGGCATCTGCTGGTGCATCAAAAACTCAAACGAACTGATCTGCAGGTGCGAATTAGCACTAGATGCGCAATTATAACCACCAATATCTTTGGAAGTACTATACGATTCTTATTATGATATTCTTCCCAGCCCCTGCCATGCAGTGATAGCAATTAATTTGGTGCATCACCGAAGCCAGAAGATGTGAGAACACCTCTCACGTGTACCACAGACGACAGTTATGAGGTATTTTTAGTAGAGTTTTTCGATATCCCAACATGGATATTGTTCGATTTTAATTATAAATAAACATACAATCTCCCTGCATGGATATCGATAAGAAAATATGATAAAACCCTACTTCTGACGTTTATAGAAGCACTCGTGCTTTGAATAAGTTGGCAGCGAGAAGTATTATTTCTCGAATTAGGTAAAACCATCTCCTGAGAAAACTTTTCACTCGTAGGCACCCCCGATAGACACGAGTGTCACCATCCTACACATGCCGAAGGAATTCTTTTATCATCAGTCACTTGAATGAAAATTATGAGTCGCGTTGACATAACTCTCGAGGAGCAATAAGGATGAGAACTATCAGTTTTTTGCCTGATTAGATAGCCAAATATAATGATATGCGAGCAGCGCTAAATAACGTGCTATTGAAAGCCTGTGAACAGTTGGCTTGTTCTGTTGTCCAAACAATTGGATAACAGCTGAATGCTCCAGTAGAGAATAAAGTTGTTCGGTGTTCCAATGCTCGCTTTAACTTTCTCAAATTTTCCATATTCCATCAATGGATATAATAAGTATTTTTTCAACAATTCGACATTGGACTGAATTGTATACTATAATTATAATATACTCATGAACGTGTATAGCATTTTGATTCTCATAGATAAAATTATTAATAAATATATATTATTTTCATAATGCTTGAAATATATGTTCCGTAAATGTATGCAAATGTTTACCTAATTAGCAAAGATAATTTTATTCATAACCATTTCTTTTATTTTCGTCTTTGCATACTTTATGTGGTGTTAAAGACGCGGTCACATTAAACAAGCATTTTCAGACCCTAAAACACACGTCGACGTTGGTGAAAAATATGAACCCGAACAATGCGGAAATTTTGACGACAAATTCAATGTTTATAGGCAGTGATGCTCACGCAACGCATTGGTTGCACTCATTTTGATTCATTGCATATTGTTAGCTGCCTTAAAGGGCATAGAGACAATGTTACTGACCAAGCGAAATACCACCGAAAATATGTTAGGTCTATAAGCAGCCGTGGCAATCGCATAACAGAATACAAATTCCAGATAAGATGGTTGATTTGACGAATTGACGGTAGCTGCATGAGGTTTAGTGGTTGTGCCATATCATATTCTCAAAACTCTCCACTACTATTCAAATTTGGAAGAGTAGCGGATCTTGCTTCTCCGAATAATATTTTGAACAGATATGGTACATTATAATTCTACGGAATCAAATCTATCTGCTTGAAAACACCAACAGTTTCTACGTTGATAATCATTTTGAATCGGATTCGTTGTTTTAGAAAGTACTTTTTGAAAGTCAGAGTCGAGCTACACTCTCTCCGTTTCCACTTAGTGAACAAATTCTCTTTCTAAAAGCTGATGCTTCATATTGTCTCATCTCATTTCCGACTACACACAAGTAAATATCTATCTAAGCATAGTGAAAAATGTGAACAGAAAAAAAATCACAGAGGAGAAGTACATTGGGGCCAGACTTATACCACAGTTATATTAGAGCTGCCATTGCTGGGTTTGTTTCGATGTTTTTTCATGCTATGAAATGAGAAATTTCTAGATTAAAAAAAAATTGTATAAGTTGATAAATATTCGGTGACAACAATATCCTATTCATTATCATTGCAACTTCTGTATATCCTGGTGAGGGCCGCCGGTTCATTTCGTTTACTCAATCAATTTCTGAAGAGTTTGGATTGCGTGAAGTTGATTCAAATAAATAAAAATAATGAACATAGAAAAAAAGGTCAACAACAATTGAACTAGAACAGTTTTGTCTAATTCTGTGGTTTTGTTTGATAAATCTCCTTTCAGGAGCACGAAAAATTTCCGGTCTATCATCGGCATTATTCTTCTTCTAATTCCTAACTTCAACTTAATCATATTTGTTTTTTGTTTTTCACGCCACGAGGCAACCAGATGCTCAAAAAATCCTCCAAGATGGCGCATTTCAGACGAAAGATAATATTTTCAAACGTTCCATGTAGTCAGCGTTTGACTCGGGGCATTTCACGGCTTTGATCTCAACTCCTTATGAAAGTGTGACAGCTAATCCCTACCTTCCTCTCCCTCCCTTTCCACCCTTGCCTTCAAGTCATCAATTTTTTTTCAACTGTACCTTGCATTTTGTTTCCATCTGTTAGTGACCAGAACAGCTTCACTGACTTTAGATATCAGCCTGGAAGGTACTGGGAGGAGGAGATAGCTTAGGAATGATCTAGAGAGCACTTCAAACTGAAACTTGCTCCAGTACTTGCAAAAAAAACATCATTAGTGGAAATGAGGACATTTAATGGGAACACGAGACCCTTCCTTGTCTTCCATACATGTTACTATTTCGAAATGTATCATCAATTACCTATAACAAAATACTCACGTTATACCATCACCGAGTTGTACGGTTCTAATTTTCTTATTAACATGCTGAGGTTTTTTTTTCATTGTTTTTCATACCTACTAGTTTTTGACAGCGTTTCCTCTTTCCCTTAACAACCACGTCATCATTCTTGTGACTCATATCGGGTTAGAGGAAATAGCTGATCTCGAGTAGTTGGGTGCATCAAAAGAACTGACAATCTGACATCTATTCTGAAGGGAGTCACTGGCATAATCAGTCCAGTGGCATCGAAATGTCTAACACAGGTAAAATTTATCCTCGGGGACCTCAGGCCAGAGTCGCCTACTTTCATCAGAGTCGGAGTCCACAATGAACCCGTGTGAAGCATGGAGCTGTTTGAGACAGAAAACAATTGACATATGACGGGTGTTGTTGCGTAGAGGTGGTTGAGTAGACAATCGTAATCAGATTTTATGTATGTCGCACGCGCGGATCAGCATGAAAGTTCTCTCCCATGGATAACTGAACGAATTTAGTTATAGAGCGTATCAAACCTGTTTGATACTTCAAAATCATCAAACTATCAAAATACACCGTGTTCAATATTCCATGCTTTTCACAGTCAATCCGCAGTTCAAATTTGATGATGATCGAGCGTGTATTTAGGGAAATTTGCCGTAGGCGATCATCGTTGGCATGACGGACCCAAAAGTTGAGGAGCCGAATTACAAAAGTTGAGGGGCCGAATTCATAAGTGATTTAATTTGGAATTCCGTAGAATGTTCCCGGTCTCGGCACAACGATAGTATTTACTCATAAATATGGTGAGCCAAAAACAATTGCTGGTGAATAGGAGCGTGATTTGATTTGAAATTTGTTTAAAGACTCAGCCATGAGCTGTTATTGCGGCCGGAGTCTGTGCGAAAAATAACATACTTCATGTGAGGCAATTAGGCGTTAGGTAGGTTCGTGACTTTCTGATATGGCGATCGCACAAAACAATGTTATTCCGTATGATCAAAGGAAGAAGAGTTCACAATCGTTCATTCACTGTAATGGTGCACTAGATTTTGAATATTTCACCACGACCAATCAGAATTCAGTCAATTTTCCACGCAGACGCGTTCAAGTTCAACAGCTGATCCAAGCTACTTAACGATCAAGTGAATGATAAAATTCTTTATATGTTGTTAGGAAGCCAAACTATTGAACATACACCAACAATCACTCGTTCTTTGGAAGTTGCCCAGCTCGGAGAGTTGGCCCTGAGTAGTAATAGTACGAAAACGTGTTCACATAAGCAGAATGGCAAGATACTCTTCTCCTTCAATACGCTGGGCATTCGTGCGCATTCTTCAGATGGTAATTGTTGATACGCTTCAGAAATTATATTAGACTATTTTGACGCTTTAAATGAATGCCATGTTTATAAATGGATCCAATTCCCCCGATATAAACTGTAAACAGAATATAAATTTTGCGAAATCTAGTGCCCCTGAAAAGGCATCTCGTATACATGGTATCCAATACTGGCTCCTAAACGTATTACACATCTGCATTTGACGCGGTTCTCTAACGAATTTGGTTAAAAAATGCAATTGACTCTATAACAGAGTGCAGACGAAGACAATCTATTGGAAGTGAGGATGGTGGGTGATTGTAACCAATTTCAGTTCAGTGAACCTAGTTAAGTTTTTGATGGAAGAAGAAAAAAATCATCGAAAAAGCTATTAGTGAAAGATTTGGGCGTCCGACAGCTGGTGTGGTCGATTTGTATGTAAAGGGAGGGTAGCAAAAAGAATCATGTTTTGTTAGTCTGTATCGGAGAAACAAACGATGGCTTTCACCCGTGAATTTTGACTTGATACGAATTATTGTCAGGGTATTATGTCTTGACAAAGGCTTCATGATGAATACTGAAAATCATATTTCGGTTAATTGAAAGTATAAACAAAGAAATCCTATTTATTGTATTATACAAACTGTACGCCTTTTTTCGTTACGTCACAGTAGCGAATGAACGCCGCAACAAAGAGACAAACGTATATTTTCCCGTGAGCAATTTAATTTATTGTGTAATCTGTTTAGACATTATATCGAAAGAGAACTTCATAAATGGACTCTGAATATAATTTTTTTACAACGTGAAAAAATGGAGCTTAAAACAGAAATTTTGAAACTTTGTTAATCAATTGAGTTACTCGTTGCATTCGTTTACGTGATCCGCTTTAGATGTTCAATGGCGAAAATTTGAATCATGTAATTCATTGCGAAGTTTTCACATAAAGAAATAATACAGTTACATACTTTCATTTCAAGCTTAATTCCACATAAAAGAGTATTGTTTGTAGTTGTATTTTCCTTCTGTACGTTGAACAGAGGGAGGAGGTTTTGCAGGCTCAACCATTTAAAAGGTTGACTTGTAGACATCACAAATCATGAAACATTGGTGGTAGTAATTCTTGTGAGAGGATTTCCTAATATTATGTGGGATTACATACTATTGAACCTCCGAATAGGGAATTTGATTGGAATTACCAATGACTAACTGCAAAACATATATCATGGATTCCCGTATAAGATGAATGATGACTGTCGTATCAATTGTCTCGAAGCCGGGCGATGAGGAGTTGAGCCAGTAGGTCTTTAGGTTTCAAGGGACTAGCTCGGTGTTTGCTAGTGCTATGTCTGTAGAAACACGTTGGTTGCAATAGTGCAGGACCTTCCCTTTTAACTTAAAATCAAAAGCCCCAAATCACAATTGGTACCGCCTAGTTTACGATTGATGCCCATTTTATATCGACTGTCAACGTTTCCGATACCGCATGTTTAATATTTATTACATACTAAATTTTGCGGTACTATTATAATATTTTGCTTTAATTGTTTTTTAAGGAAACGGACATCGCGATGAAGTACATTGTAATTTCAATGAAAGTGTTATTCAAATGATCTATCATTCAGATACGTTTTTGATTCAGACCCATTTACATATAAATAACTGTATTTCGAGGTATTTCAACATTTCAAGCATAAAACAATGTTACATTATAAAATAAAATAAAAGTCTTTATCTACATTAAGACACTTACAACTATTCCTGAGTTCCTCCTAAAAAAGTGCTATTGAAAGGAAGATTAAACCTCAACGTCAACTTCAGATATTTTGGTGCAATCAACGTTAAAGAATATATGTATATATATGTATATATATATATATATATATTTTTTTTTTAGTGGTGACGAAAGACTGACAGGTAAATTACATTAAGGGTTTTGGCATGCGATTCATCTGTCACCAGGGCTCGAACTCGGGTCATCGAATCCAAGAGACGAACTCTCTGCCAATGAGCCACGAAGGATGGTTAAAAGGCCATGATGTTTTACGATACAATTGTTAACTCAGAACTAACAATTGCACGCACATAGCCCCCCATCTCTTATCACAGCCCAGTGTCAGAAATTCGTAACCAAGATACGAAGACCAAGGCAAGCCTCACAAATATCTATTAGAAGAATATTCGTTCGCAGTGTGGGAAGAGTAAAGTCCTTCCTCAACACTGCTTAGTCTTTCATCACCACTAAAAACTAAAAAACATCCCTCTAACTAAGCAGTGTTGAGGAAGGACTTTACTCTTCCCACACTGCTAACGAATATTATTCTAATGGATATTTGTGAGGCTTGCCTTGATCTTCGTATCTTGGTTACGAATTTCTGACACTGGGGTGTGATAAGAGATAGGGGGCTATGTGCGTGCAATTGTTAGTTCTGACAGTTAACAATTGTATCGTATAACATCATAGCGGTCTATCCATCCTTCGTGGCTCATTGGCAGAAAGTTCGTCTCTTGGATTCGATGACCTGGGTTCGAGCCCTAGTGACAGATGAATCGCATGCCAAAACCCTTAATATATATATATATCTATCT